>JADBJO010013169.1:7500-21229 GCA_016801955.1 Conus betulinus
AGAAGACCAAAAAGGTCCACACGGGTCGTGTTTCGTCTTGTGATTTGTCTCTTTCAATCGGCGGAACAGTAATTTTTCTTTTTTTAAGTTTGTTGACTCTGAGTCGAAGTAAAGAAGAACAGGGTGGAAACGTCAAGGAAACACTTTGGTTGTCTGCCGAAGCAGCCTGTATCATTTCTAGTTCTAAAGTACATGTGGTCCCCAAAATCTTCCCGCTGCTGGTTCAGCAAACGTTTTTCAGTTTGCCTCAACTGTTCTTCATCTGGTCCGCCACTATCACAAATTTTGTTGAGATGTTTGTTGTTGTTGTTGTTGGAGGTGTGGTGGTGGTGGTGGTGGTGGTGGTGGTGGTGAGTCGCTGCTTGTGTGGAGTCTGGGAGTCTGGGTGCGCTGGGTGGTTTTGTTTTGTTAAGTTTTCCCTGTTTTGATTAAGATCCCTTGTTTGGTCTTCTTTGAAATAAACTTCACATTTACAGATCAACGTTTGCCCACCGCTTCCCTCTGCAGCATGACACGTTGTTTTTGTACTTTAGACGTGATGACTCTCAGACGGGCTGAGAAGTCGTAGGATTTTTCCCTTAATCTTTTCTGCAAAGTCGAAGCCACCATTCACGTACAGAACCTTCACGTTGTTTCCTCGGGAATTCTGTTCGTTTCAATCAGACCGGTCTGAGGCGCGTTGGACTGCTGAAGCTGCTTGACATGCCACACCACGACAGCGAATGCCAAGGAGACCCCCTTCCAATCAGAGAACGGTCACTACTTTTGGTGCTTGGGAGACAACATGAATGGCTGAACACATCTGGGAAAGATTTCCTCTTTGACCAATAACCCTTAAAGACAATGTCTATCAACTTTGTATTGAAGATGAGGTGGATTCTAAACAAGGAAAAACCTGAATTAAACTCTAGAATGTTCAAAAGCCGTCTTTTTTTCATTCCTATATCTTTCATTTATAAATAGTTCTGTATGTGTCAAGCCACTGATTAGTTTAGTTTTGTTAACGTCCTTCCGATTGGGAGACAGGTACCCCGCGTGTTCATTTCTCTTATTACTCTCGATCTGTTCTGATTTCTACTTTTCTCTCTTTTGTTAGAGATAAAAGCTGCTCCCGTAAAGATTTCCACAAATCACTGTTAAGCAGTCCAGGTTTGTATTAAAAGTCTCAATGATTAATCTAACATTTTCAATAACACGCGTGTTAGAACGGTCATGGTCATCTTCACCTTTACACTTCTCGGCCAGTTCAGAGTCTATGTCGACAATACAATACATTACGATTGTGCAGTTTGTCGTTTCAAAATCAAGGATGTTTTAGGGGCGCAGGAACCAATGAAAGACCGGTCGCCTTTTTTCGGATGCTTTTGGAAGTTCAGTGTCCCCTCCTTGTATAGACAGACAAGTATTAAACCCATCTACCCAACAAAGGGAGTGGAGTTTTGTGTATATGACCGTTTTTTTCCCCGCCATTAAGGGAGCCATATCGATAATTATATACTCCAGCTTCGGGGAAGGTGCATGCTATGTGTAACGTGTCATCCATAGCAACGGCCAAACTGGCCTTCTCTTCCGAAAGTTGGTGATGGGATTTGACGTGTGTGCAAGATGTTATGCGTGCGTTTCACACACGAAACCTCGGTTTATAGTCTCATTCGAAGGACTGTATGGGAAATGGAGTCAGAACCAAAGCTAACTCCAAGGGAAAAATCCCCCTGTACCGAAACGGCTCGGCGGAGATTCGAACCCGCAACCCCAGGATTACAAGTCCGGCACTCTACCACTGAGCTATTCCGGCCCCCATTCTCTAAACAAACTGGCCTGATTTGATGAAATGACTTTTCTTATAAACTTGCACACCACTCCATACTACTCCACACTCACCACTCCACACGGTTCCAGCACCACGCCACGCCACATCACAAAGTGGGTTTTTTTTTTTCCTCTCTGTTCCAGCATGAGTGTTGGGTGGTTGGTGGTGGTGGTCTGTGTGGTGACCCACTGCGGGCCGAGTGCTGTGGTCAGTGCCACGTGTCCATGGGAGGAAGAGGGGCTGTCCAACTGGTCGGCAAGCGACACCTGGGGCTCTAGTGGAGTGCCCGCCAAGGACAGCCAGGTAGGTGTGTCGGTGTTGATGGTATAGTCTTTGTTTTCTACCACTGCTGCTGTTGCTGCTGTTGAAAAAGAGAAGTCGTGCCAAGAGATCCGCGTTTCATCGTGAAATGTGTCAATCCCACAATTTGTTGAAATGCTACTAAACGGACGCCACGTGTTCTAGCAATGGCAGCATTACGTGCAGAAGGGGAAAGAAAGCACTCCCAGGTTTTTGTTTTTGCCGCTACTGCAACAGAACAAAAGCAGAACAAAAAGAAGAACAAGAAAAAAAAAGTGTATGTTGAGCAGCGGCGTTTGGGGGTGTGTGGGATGCACGACTTGCGCAATTTACTGGAAAGCACATGTCGTGGCGAGACAGGTTGTATGAACTAATTCGATTGCCAGCTATCAAGCCTATGGGATCCTTTTCGGAAGCGTGTGCTTTAATTTCTCCTTTATACAAAATCAGATTTCTCTGTTCATTTTCATGTTCCTCTTGAGAGAGAGAGAGAGAGAGAGAGAGAGAGAGAGAGAGATCGGAAAGTGGAGGATAGTCCAAGCAAATTACACGAGCTAGTGAGCAAAAAAACTCACGAGAGAGGAGGGCAGGGAGGGAGGGGGGGGGGGGGGGGGGGGGAGGGGGTGAGTGCTTGCGGATATTTCATCCCTCAAAAGAGAAAACATCTGACAATATGGGTGCTTCATATGAACTGAGACAAGAAACAACTAAACGAACAAAACAAACAAAAAGCGACAACGAAAGTCATTGCAGCCCAACGTATGAAATAACAGACATATGTACGTTAAGAAAGCAGATAGGACACGATGTTTTAGACTGCCCATCCCTCACACCTTATCACATGTCCATTTCTGTCTCCTTCAGGTGACCATCCCCTCGGGAAAAAACGGGTGTTGCTGGACGTTCAGCCAGCCTCCCTGACCTCTCTGACCATTGAGGAAGGGGCAGCTCTCATCTGGGGCAACGTGGACGGCCTGGAGCTGAACACCCATTACATCTGGGTGAAGGGGGAGTTCCATATTGGCTCCAGATATTGCAGGTTCAAGAAGGAGGCCAAGATTCGGCTTCATGGTGAGTCGCTGCTTGTGTGGAGTCTGGGAGTCTGGGTGGGCTGGGTGGTTTGAGTGGGGGCGATAGGGTGGATTTATTTGTCTGTTTGCTGGTCGTTTTGTCTACTTCCTCTTTTGTGTTGTGCTCCTTCTTTCACGTCTCCGCTCATTGATACTTCTAGGTGGCATCGTTGCCAGTGTGGATGTTGCTGTTATTACTCCTGTCATTATTGGACATTTACCAATTATGTTATGTGGACATTTTTAATTCCACAGTCCAAACGCTCACCCGTCCATGCACACACACACACACACACACACACACACACACACACACACACACACACACACACACACACACACACACACATGTGCGCGCACATTTCTATACTCACATATGTCCTCCACGTAGTGAGAGCGAACATCATACCTTTTGCAGGACTAGTAAACGACAACTTTGAGGTCACGGACCATGAATTTGGTCGCAAATTCATAGGCGTTGCCCCCGGCGCCACCTTAGAGATGCACGGCAAACGGAAAACCCCCTGGACCAAACTGGCCCAGACTGTAAGACCCATCCGAGACGTGGACTGTGCCGTCGTCTATGACCACAACAACTTTGAGGTAGGCTCTAGGTGCTAGTACCTAGTTTCAGTCACGATTTCCTAAATGTTCACATGAATAGTTCTCTCCCCTCGTCCCTTCTCGGCTGTGAAGAACAGCTCTTAGCTTATGTTTGATTTCTCTGTACGGTTAATATCAAGCAAGGGCTGAGAACTATCACGTTATTAGATAAAATCAAACAACAAGATTTCGACAGGATGAGCTAGTTGCGCGCAAACGAAACAATTCATCAGAAAACGCTACTATTTTTAATGCATGAAAAAACAAAATGGCGGCACATGGTAGAATAGGTGTCCTGCCTGATCTCTAGCCCTTATGGACATTTGTCTCGTTTGTACCGAAGAGAACATGGATTCTAAAGGGCCAGAATTTGAATTGGAGACAAGCTTGCTTGGTCTTTGTCTTTTGTTTGTTTCTTTTTTTTTTCTCCATCTCTGTCGCATCTCTTTAGGTGTAATAAGATAGGTGTGGGGCGACGTGATCTGCAGAATTTGCTTTATTTCCTAGCATGACTGGTATAAATTAACAGCTGATTTCAAATGTTGCACCCCCACTCTCCTACGTCTTCATACTTCCAACACTCCACAGTCCCACTGTATCTGAAGGAGATCAACATTTTTTTTATCTGTTAAATAAATGTTAACGAACCGCCGAGAGAAACGTGGACAAACGAGTCACAAGACAAAACACGACGCGTTTCGACCTCTTTGCTCTTCTTCAGGCAAGTTACAAACAAATAGGACAACGAAAATTCAGCTTTTTTCTCTTTTACACCAAAAAGGGAAATAACCGAAGAAGAAGCAATGGTAGCTTGTAGCATCATTGTTATGTTTCCTTCCGTTTATGATGGTTGTGAACAGTAGGAAAGTTGCCAGGGAGTCGACATCTGTGAGATTACTCGGAGATCTTCTTTTACAAGAAGCTACGCTACGAGATGTTCAAAAAAAAAAAAACCTGTCGGCGATGTTCTCGCCTTCTGTCCTATGAGAATCTGTATCTTCATTTCTAATGATGTTGCATGACGCTCTGTACATGCAGATGGATGTGTAGATGAATGTGCGTGTGTGTGTGTGTGTGTGTGTGTGTGTGTGTGTGTGTGATCTTTTGCATATATGTTTCACTATATTACACTGAACTACCTGCACTACACAACACTACATATGCTGCATTGTGGAGGTAATAAACACATGTTATTGTAAGAAATACATGTTATTATAATAAATACATGCTATTGACGGTTGTTCAGCACAACAAGGCTCTGGTAGCCACTCCGATTGGTCTGAATGTCCTTGTATGGAATGAGGATGGCTCCTTCATGGACTTTGGCAACTTCAAGACTTACGACCTGTTTCCGGATTTCTTTCAGAGTAAGTGCGCTTGGCTATTGTTTTAGTGACGCGGTTGTTTGAAAGGGATTGACAAGCTGTCACCTTAGAGTAGCTTAGGTGAAAAAGGATGAGACAGTTTTATATAGGACTGATTAACAGGCTGGTGCGTGTGTGTGTGTGTGTGTGTGTGTGTGGTGTGTGTGTGTGGGGGGGGTGGGAAGGAGTGTCCGTGTGCGTGTCTTTTGCCTGAATGTGTATGTGCGCGTGTTCGTGTGTGTGCGCGTCCACGCTTGTGTGTGTGTGTGTGTGTGTGTGTGTGTGTGTGTGTGTGTGTGTGTGTGTGTGTGTGTGCGTGTGTGTGTGTCTGTGTCTGTGTGTGGTAACGAGTGTTCATGTGTGTGTGTGTGTGTGTGTGTGTGTGTGTGTGTGTGTGTGTGTGTGTGTGTGTGTGTGTGTGATGGGTGATGTTAACTCTCAGCAGTTTTTGAGATATATGCATTTTGCATAAGTTTTTCGTAATTTTTCGTTACATTCTGCGCATTATTTCTCAAATAAATAATACTTTGTGACGAATGTGTCTCTATTTCGGCGATATATTGCTTCAGATAACAAAAATGTAGTTTTAAATACCATAATTCCGGGAAGAAGACCGTTGATCACCGGTGATCGAAGTTCAAGGAAAGAACTGAAGAGAATAGAGATACAGAGACAGACAGATAGACTGACAGGCTGGCCGACAGACAGACAGAACGATGGGTAGAGAGCCATCACAGTAGGGGTTGAAGGAAACCCACCACTATGTTAAAAACCACACAGCCCTCACTCCAAACGCTGTCCCCCCCCCCCCCCCCCCCCCCCCCCCCCCCCCCCCCCCCCCCCCCCATTCTACTCGCCCTTCACCATACACCCACGTCTTTCCCACCCTCCACCCTGTCTTTTCATGTCGCTTGTTGCCATGGCACCAGTCTAAAACTCACCTCGAGCTGACCTTGAACTCGACATTATAAGGCGGGAACGAGCACAATCAATCACAGTCGAAACGAACAGCATCACCTCACCTTACTGTCTTTCTTTTTTTTTTTTTTTTTCATTTGAAAAAATCGAAAGCGTTCACTAAGCATCTCAAAAGAATTTTTCTTGACATTGGATTGTTGCAATGATCCGGGTGTAACTTACCGTAAGAATTCCTCCGACATATGCGCTGCAAAAGGGAAACGACTTATCGGCTTGCACACCTCTCCTATTTATTTGACTTCTCTCCCTTACGCCAGCTATACCCGACGGCAAAGTGGTGGCAATGTATGCGTACGGCGATGTTGGGGTCGGAACTAAAACCGCTAGCCTGGAGAACACCATCGTCAGCCTGGGAGGAACGAAAATCAAGGACGCTCCGAACGATTCAACATACGCCTTCTTGGGCAGAAAGGGTAATAATTCTCTCTCTCTCTCTCTCTCTCTCTCTCTCTCTCTCTCTCTCTCTCTCTCTCTCTCTCTCTCTCTCTCTGCACGATAGGAATGTCGCACACACTGATCCGCATTTTGCTTACGGTGATACAATCTGTGTTGATGATGACAGTGATAATGACAACGATGATGACAACGATGATGATAGCGATGACAATAAGATTGTCCAGTCATCACGACTGCCATCACTGGTTTGGCAGGCGACAACGACACGGTGACCGAGGCGTTCAGTGACGGCGGGGAAGAGGCGATGGAGTTTCTGAAGCTGGATGACGAAGACCGTGCACTGGTCTTTCAGGTAAAGGATACTACTCCAGACACCTTTGGGAAAAGCTGTCGGAGACAGAGGCGGGGAGGGGGGGGGGGCTGGGCAAGGTTGGAGGGGGGGGGGGGGGGGGGGGGGGGGGGAGAGGCCGCTGGTGACTGAAGGCTGAAAGGGGAAGGGGGTGCGGATGAAAATGGGGGTGAGAGTGAGGACTAACTGTCCCCTTCTCCTGACTAGGCAGTTTAGTACCTTTGATACCGATCAGTAACAATGTATTGAATTTTCTTGGGCTCTTTCAATACCACAAGAGGTACCCCCATGAAATCCAGGCTGCTTTGCCTAAGGAGAGAGCGCGTGATCGTAATGAAGCGTCATCCTTACAGTTTCTTCTCTTCTTCTTCTTCTTCTTCTTCTTCTTCTCTTCTCGATAATTGGGTGCACACACAAGCGACACAGCAGAAGGAACTGGTGAACAGTTCTTCAGTGCGGCGCCTTAATGTCTCTTCCTGGGGCTAAGGGAGAAACAAGATGAAGAACGTTTTTGTAACCCTATCCTGGCGGACTTTTCTGCAGAATGTTGCCAGGGAGATATCCATTGTTGCCGTGTTTTCTTGACGCGCATTACGTGCCTGCTGTACATGGGATTTTTTTTCTCTTTCATCTTTTTCCGAAAGGCTAGCATTCAGTCCATTACTTTAGGTGTCGTGGGGAGAGGGTGAACAATCCTCCTGGAACGAGTTTGACGCCACTGGTTTGCCCGTCGACAAGGACAGTAATGATGATGATAACAATGGTAATATTCGATGATGATAATAATCATGACAATAAGAACTAAAATGATAGAGACGGTGACACTAACAGCGATGACAGTAATAGCATAACAATACTGATAACGATGACCATCATAACCAAGTTGACAAAATAATGATTACATGACGAGGATGATAATGATGACCCCTAAAAAAGACAACGTTAATACTGGTGATAATACTAGCTACATGGGTTAACAAAAAAAAAAAAAGATAGTAGGCCCAATAACATTGACAATTATAACATGCTTAGACCAACGATCTCAAGAAAGACGGTGATGTTAATGATAAGTACTATGGCAATCATAACGACAATCACCATCATAATGACAATAATAAAGGCGACAATTAAGAAGAGGAGGACAACATCAATACTAAGCGTGGCAATTGTGATAGTGATGATGAAAAAACAGTGATCATACTAACGATGACGACACTAATGATGACAATGATAGCAATGATCTCCCTCTACTTGGTGTGTGTACGGTGTCGTGCTTGTCTTCTGTCAAGACGTTCAGTCCCATGTGAACACTATGTGACTGTACAGTGTGGTGTGGACACTATGTGACAGTACAGTGTGGTGTGGACACTATGTGAATGTACAGTGTGGTATGGACACTATGACTGTACGTGTGGTGTGGACACTATGTGACTGTACAGTGTGGTGTGGACACTATGTGACTGTACAGTGTGGTGTGGACACTATGTGACTGTACAGTGTGGTGTGGACACTATGTGACTGTACAGTGTGGTGTGGACACTATGACTGTACAGTGTGGTGTGGACACTATGTGACAGTACAGTGTGGTGTGGACACTATGTGACAGTACAGTGTGGTGTGGACACACTCTATGACTGTACAGTGTGGTGTGGGACACTCTATGACTGTACAGTGTGGTGTGGACACTATGTGACAGTACAGTGTGGTGTGGACACTATGTGACAGTACAGTGTGGTATGGACACTATGTGACTGTACAGTGTGGTGTGGACACTATGACTGTACAGTGTGGTGTGGACGCTATGTGACTGTACAGTGTGGTGTGGACACTATGTGGCTGTACAGCGTGGTGTGGACACACTATGTGACTGTACAGTGTGGTGTGGACACTATGTGACAGGACAGTGTGGTGTGGGCACTATGTGACTGCACAGTGTGGTGTCGACACTATGTGACAATACAGGTGGTGTGGACACACTATGTGACTGTACAGTGTGGTGTGGACACTATGTGGCTGTACAGTGTGGCGTGGACACTATATGGCTGTACAGTGTGATGTGGACACTATGTGACTGTACAGTGTGGTGTGGGACACTATGTGACTGTACAGTGTGGTGTGGACACTATTTGACAGTACAGTGTGGTATGGACACTATGACTGTACAGTGTGGTATTGACACTATGTGACTGTATAGTGTGGTGTGGACACTATGTGACTGTAGAGTGTGGTGTGGACACTGTGTGAATGTACAGTGCGGTGTGGACACTATGTGGCTGTACAGTGTGGTGTGGACACTATGTCACTGCACAGTGTGGTGTGGACACTATGTGACAGTACAGTGTGGTGTGGACACTATGTGACTGTACAGTGTGTGTGGACACTATGTGACTGTACAGTGTGGTGTGGACACTATGTGGCTGTACAGTGTGGCGTGGACACTATATGGCTGTACAGTGTGATGTGGACACTATGTGACTGTACAGTGTGGTGTGGACACTATGTGACTGTACAGTGTGGTGTGTGGACACTATGTGACAGTACAGTGTGGTATGGACACTATGACTGTACAGTGTGGTATTGACACTATGTGACTGTATAGTGTGGTGTGGACACTATGTGACTGTAGAGTGTGGTGTGGACACTGTGTGAATGTACAGTGCGGTGTGGACACTATGTGGCTGTACAGTGTGGTGTGGACACTATGTGACTGTACAGTGTGGTGTGGACACTATGTGACAGTACAGTGTGGTGTGGACACACTATGTGACTGTACAGTGTGGTGTGGACACTATGTGACAGTACAGTGTGGTGTGGACACTATGACTGTACAGTGTGGTGTGGACACTATGTGGCTGTACAGTGTGTGTGGTGTGGACACTATGTCACTGTACAGTGTGGTATGGACACTATGTGACTGTACAGTGTGGTGTGGACACTATGTGACAGTACAGTGTGGTATGGACACTATGTGACTGTACAGTGTGGTATGGACACTATGTGACAATACAGTGTGGTGTGGACACTATGACTGTACAGTGTGGTGTGGACACTACTGATGTGACAGTGTGGTGTGGTATGGACACTATGACTGTACAGTGTGGTATGGACACTATGTCACAGTACAGTGTGGTATGGACACTATGTGACTGCACAGTGTGGTGTGGACACTACTATGTGACAGTACAGTGTGGTGTGGACACTATGTGACAGTACAGTGTGGTGTGGACACTATGTGACAGTACAGTGTGGTGTGGACACTGTGTGAATGTACAGTGTGTGTGGGACACTATGTGACTGTACAGTGTGGTATGGACACTATGTGACTGTACAGTGTGGTGTGGACACTATGTGACAGTACAGTGTGGTATGGACACTATGTGACTGTACAGTGTGGTGTGGACACTATGACTGTACAGCGTGGTGTGGACACTATGTGACTGTACAGTGTGGTGTGGACACTGGTGACAGTACAGTGTGGTGTGGACACTATGTGACAGTACAGTGTGGTGTGGACACTATGTGACTGTACAGTGTGGTGTGGACACTATGTATGTGACAGTACAGTGTGGTGTGGTGGACACTATGTGACTGTACAGTGTGTGGACACTATGTGACTGTACAGTGGTATGTGGACACTATGTGTACAGTGTGTGTGGACACTATGTGACTGTACAGTGTGGTGTGGACACTATGTGACTGTACAGTGTGGTGTGGACACTATGTGACTGTACAGTGTGGTGTGGACACTATGTGACAGTACAGTGTGGTATGGACACTATGACTGTACAGTGTGGTGTGGACACTATGTGACTGTACAGTGTGGTGTGGACACTATGTGACTGTAGAGTGTGGTGTGGACACTGTGTGAATGTACAGTGCGGTGTGGACACTATGTGGCTGTACAGTGTGGTGTGGACACTATGTCACTGCACAGTGTGGTGTGTGGACACTATGTGACAGTACAGTGTGGTGTGGACACTATGTGACTGTACAGTGTGGTGTGGACACTATGTGACTGTACAGTGTGGTGTGGACACTATGTGACTGTACAGTGTGGCGTGGGACACTATATGGCTGTACAGTGTGATGTGGACACTATGTGACTGTACAGTGTGGTGTGGACACTATGTGACTGTACAGTGTGGTGGACACTATATGTGACAGTACAGTGTGGTATGGACACTATGTGACTGTACAGTGTGGTATTGACACTATGTGACTGTATAGTGTGGTGTGGACACTATGTGACTGTAGACAGTGTGGTGTGGACACTGTGTGAATGTTCAGTGTGGTGTGGACACTATGTGGCTGTACAGTGTGGTGTGGACACTATGTGACTGTACAGTGTGGTGTGGACACTATGTGACAGTACAGTGTGGTGTGGGACACTATGTGACTGTACAGTGTGGTGTGGACACTATGTGACAGTACAGTGTGGTGTGGACACTATGACTGTACAGTGTGGTGGGGACACTATGTGGCTGTACAGTGTGGTGTGGGACACTATGTCACTGTACAGTGTGGTATGGACACTATGTGACTGTACAGTGTGGTGTGGACACTATGTGACAGTACAGTGTGGTATGGACACTATGTGACTGTACAGTGTGGTATGGACATTATGTGACAATACAGTGTGGTGTGGACACTATGACTGTACAGTGTGGTGTGGACACTACTATGTGACAGTACAGTGTGGTATGGACACTATGACTGTACAGTGTGGTATGGACACTATGTCACAGTACAGTGTGGTATGGACACTATGTGACTGCACAGTGTGGTGTGGACACTACTATGTGACAGTACAGTGTGGTGTGGACACTATGTGACAGTACAGTGTGGTGTGGACACTATGTGACAGTACAGTGTGGTGTGGACACTGTGTGAATGTACAGTGTGGTGTGGACACTATGTGACTGTACAGTGTGGTGTGGACACTATGTGACTGTACAGTGTGGTGTGGACACTATGTGACAGTACAGTGTGGTATGGACGCTATGTGACTGTACAGTGTGGACACAGTGTGGTGTGGACACTATGTGACTGTACAGTGTGGTGTGGACACTATGTGACTGTACAGTGTGGTGTGGACACTATGTGACAGTACAGTGTGGTGTGGACACTATGTGACTGTACAGTGTGGTGTGGACACTATGTGACAGTACAGGTGGTGTGGACACTATGTGACTGTACAGTGTGGTGTGGACACTATGTGACTGTACAGTGTGGTGTGGACACTATGTGACTGTACAGTGTGGTGTGGACACTATGTGACAGTACAGTGTGGTATGGACACTATGTGACTGTACAGTGTGGTATGACACTATATGTGACTGTACAGTGTGGTGTGGACACTATGTGACTGTACAGTGTGGTGTGGACACTGTGTGAATGTACAGTGTGGTGTGGACACTATGTGGCTGTACAGTGTGGTGTGGACACTATGTGACTGTACAGTGTGGTGTGGACACTATGTGACAGTACAGTGTGGTGTGGACACTATGTGACTGTACAGTGTGGTGTGGACACTATGTGACAGTACAGTGTGGTGTGGACACTATGACTGTACAGTGTGGTGTGGACACTATGTGACTGTACAGTGTGGTGTGGACACTATGTCACTGTACAGTGTGGTATGGACACTATGTGACTGTACAGTGTGGTGTGGACACTATGTGACAGTACAGTGTGGTATGGACACTATGTGACTGTACAGTGTGGTATGGACATTATGTGACAATACAGTGTGGTGTGGGACACTATGACTGTACAGTGTGGTGTGGACACTACTATGTGACAGTACAGTGTGGTATGGACACTATGACTGTACAGTGTGGTATGGACACTATGTCACAGTACAGTGTGGTATGGACACTATGTGACTGCACAGTGTGGTGTGGACACTACTATGTGACAGTACAGTGTGGTGTGGACACTATGTGACAGTACAGTGTGTGTGTGGACACTATGTGACAGTACAGTGTGGTGTGGACACTGTGACTGTACAGTGTGGTGTGGACACTATGTGACTGTACAGTGTGGTGTGGACACTATGTGACAGTACAGTGTGATGTGGACACTATGTGACTGTACAGTGTGGTGTGGACACTATGTGACAGTACAGTGTGATGTGGAACGATGTGACTGTGTGTGTGTGGACACTATATGTGACTGTACAGTGTGTGGTGTGGACACTATGACTGTACAGTACAGTGTGGTATGGACACTATGTCACTGTACAGTGTGGTGTGGACACTATGTGACTGTACAGTACAGTGTGGTTTGGACACTATGTGACAGTACAGTGTGGTGTGGGACACTATGTGACTGTACAGTGTGGTACATGGACACTATATGTGACTGTACAGTGTGGTATGGACACTATGTGACAGTACAGTGTGGTGGGACACTATGTGACAGTACAGTGTGGTGTGGACACTATGTGACTGTACAGTGTGGTACACTATGTGTGGGTGTGGACACTATGTGACTGTACAGTGTGGTGTGGACACTATGTGACAGTACAGTGGTGGTGGACACTATGTGACAGTACAGTGTGGTGTGGACACTATGTGACAGTACATAGTGATGTGGACACTATGTGACTGTACAGTGTGGTGTGGACACTATGTGACTGTACAGTGTGGTGTGGACACTATGTGACTGTACAGTGTGGTATGGACACTATGTGTGACAGTGTGGTGTGGACACTATGTGACTGTACAGTGTGGTGTGGACACTATGTGACAGTACAGTGTGGTGTGGACACTATGTGACTGTACAGTGTGGTGTGGACACTATGTGACTGTACAGTGGGGTGTGGACGACACTATGTGACAGTACAGTGTGGTGTGGA
>JADBJO010013169.1:37446-42446 GCA_016801955.1 Conus betulinus
TGAAGAATGTCTCGTTGATTTATTGTTACCTAGGGATGTTTATGTGATATTAAATGGTGACCTCAACAGCAGAACCTCTAACATTTCACAAGATGTATCTGTGAACGATGTTCTTGATGAACATTTCCATAGCCGGCCTCTCAGTATTAATCGACACTCCGAAGACTGTACATTGAATAATTACGGTAAGTTGCTACTAAATATATGCACTGCTCTAGATTTGTGCATTCTCAATGGCGTGTGTAAAGGTGACCTTGAAGGTCGCTATACATACATGTCTGAAACTGGTGCCAGTGTTGTCGATTATTTCATATTTTCTAAAGAACTTTTTGCTCTTTTGTATGATTCATGTATGCTTTATGTTTTTTAGAACGCATAGATTCTGACCATTTACCTGTATCGCTTTTCTATTGCTTTTCCTAAAGAAAAATACTGTACATGCCTGTAATAAGATAGAAAAACATGTTATAGAAAAACTCGTCTGGAATGATGAACACGCTAGTTTGTTTCGTAGTACATTATTATGTAGTGATGAAATCCGTACAAAGATAGATGTTGCTATACTTTTTATTAGATGTGGATATAATTATGCGCTAGACATGTTAATGATGGCATGAAAGAAAGTGCAGACTGCATGAGGAAGTGTATATATATTAATAGTAACAAAGTACCCTGTGACTGGTATGATAAAGAATGTGATGCTAGTAAAAGAAAAGCCAGGAGGTTACTTCGTATTAGTCGTCGCACTTTAAAGACAGAGGATATAAAAAATGCTTACTCAGTTGCTAGGCGAGAATATAAACATTTATTGAAGAGAAAAAGAGAAAGACTTCAACAATTCTTTAGTTCAAAAACTTGTATCATCTATAAACTGTCAAAAGGAATTTTGGAATACTATTCAGAGGATTTCTTTCAAAAGAAGACAGCCCAGGAATAACATCAGTATTGAGACATGGTTTCAACATTTCCAGGCTCTTCTAGAGTCTGATGTTAGTAACGTATGTGTTGACCAAACACTTGATGCCAACAATGACAGTTACATGAATCGACCAATTACACAAGACGAAGTAGTATTAGCGTGTAGAAATTTGAAAAATCGCAAGGCGGCTGGCCCTGACGGCATTATTGGTGAACTATTTAAACATGCTTCTGATCAGGTAATGCATTTCTTTCTGAAATTGTTTAATATATTATTTGATAAAGGTACGTTTCCAGAAAACTGGACTGAATCAGTTATTTTGCCAATTTTTAAAAAGGGTGATGTTAATAACCCCCAACAATTACAGAGGGATCTCTATTAGTGATATTAGTAGTAAAATCTTTGGGACAATTATTAATAACCGACTGCAAGAATGGGTAGAGGAAAATAATATCACAGGTGATTATCAAGCAGGCTTCAAGAAGGGTTATTCAACAATTGATCACATGTTTACATTGCTTGCACTTGTGCAGAAGCAGTTTTCTTACAATAGGAAGTTATACGTAGCTTTTATAGATTTCGAGAAAGCGTTTGACTCCATAATAATAGAAATCTCCTCTGGCATTTTGAAAAAAAAATGGTATTAAAGGTAAAACTCCATAGATGTATTAGAAGTATGTATGATATGAGAGTAAGAACCAGAGTCCGTTGTGGAGCGAAACTTACTGACTATATTAATTGTTCTAGAGGAGTCAAGCAGGGAGATGCATGTAGCCCTATCTTATTTTCTTTGTTTATTAATGAGTTAGCTCTTGATGTAATCAACAATGGTAAACATGGTGGTGCTTTATTATCGCTCGATGCTTTTGAATTGTTTATCCTTCTGTTGGCCGACGATGTTGTTTTGATGTCCGAAACTGTTATAGGGTTGCAAACACAATTGAATAGCTTGCAACGTGCCGCTAGATCTTTGCAGTTGAAAGTTAACATGGAAAAAAGTAATATCATAGTATTTCGTAAAGGTGGTTATTTAAGTGTAAGGGAAAGGTGGGTATACGATGGTACTCCTATGCCAGTTGTCAATGCATATAAATATTTAGGAATATTATTCTCAACACGCTGAGTTTTGTTGGCGCATGCAAAGACCTTTCGAGTAAAGCGAAAATGTTGTGCTTTGTATCATGAAAAAGTTACATGTTCTTAATAATTCTTCATCATGTTATTTATAAAGCTATTTGATTCTCAGGTTCAACCGATTGTACAGTACGGTTCTGAGCTATGGGGGCTCGAAAAAAAAAGCGGCTATCTGTTGTGAATCTGTTCAAATATTTGCTCTGAAAAGGTTTCTTGGTGTAGATAGACGGACTCCAAATGATCTAATTTACGGTGAAACTAATCGATTTCCCATTTACATTACTTCAGCTGTCAGATGTATCCGCTACTGGTTGAAACTGTTACAAATGGAAGACTTTAGAATTCCTCGTAAGGCGTACAATATGTTGTATGACTTAGATGCTAAAGGCAAAAGTAACTGGGTGTCCAAAGTGCGCCTTTGTCTATTTGAATACGGATTTGGATTTTGTTTGGCTGAATCAAGGGGTTGGTAATACTAAAGAGTTTTTATGTGTTTTCCGTCAACGGTTGGTTGACTGCTGCAGATGGCAGAAATGGACTGATCATATTCATAACAGTGGCAGATTTGATTTCTACAGGAACTTTTGTGATGTTCATGACTTGAAAACGTACTTAACCTTAGATATGGACAGGCACCTAAAACATGTAACAGCAAAATTCAGGCTAGGAATATCTGCATTGGCCACTCATTATTTTAGATATCGCATATGTAATGATTATGATATGCTTTGTCCTTTATGTAAAAAAATCAATTGAAACAGAATTACACTTCGTCCTGTCCTGCCCAGCTCTCACAAGCATCAGAGAGAAAAGTTTATTAAGCCTAAATATTACAGACAGCCATCCTTGTTTTAAACTGAGCCTACTTTGTTCATCTACTTCTGCAGCAGTTGTTAAGAATTTTTCTTTGTTTTTGTACAAGGCCTTTAAATATAGAGAAATTTTTACTTCTTGAAATCACCCTTGAATTACTCTTGTTTCGTTCCGTAATTTGATTTCATGTAACTATTGTACTTGTGTGTTCACACACCCCTTCATTAGGGGCCTTGGTGTGTTTATAAAACAAGACCCTCTGTTAAAGAAGACATCCTCTCCGCAAGTAGACCAACAGTGCCAGAGTAAAGGTTTTCGAAAGAAGACACCGTCTCAACCATGACAGTAACAGCGCTAGAGCTACAGTCTGTTAGAGACACCCCTATCCACAATCAAACCAACGGCGCCACAGCTACCAATCTTTGAAAGAAGACACCCTCTTCACCACCTGACTCTTAGGCTACAGTTTGGTAACGGACTGACAATCTCCACAGTCTGGTAAAAGGACTGACAATCTCCACAGTCTGGTAAGGACTGACAATCTCCGCAGTCTGGTAAAGGACTGACAATCTCCGCAGTCTGGTAAAGGACTGACAATCTCCGCAGTCTGGTAAAGGACTGACAATCTCCGCAGTCTGGTAAAGGACTGACAATCTCCGCAGTCTGGTAAAGGACTGACAATCTCCATAGTCTGGTAAAGGACTGACACTCTCCATAGTCTGGTAAAGGACTGACAATCTCCACAGTCTGGTAAAGGACTGACAATCTCCATAGTCTGGTAAAGGACTGACAATCTCCACACTCTGGTAAAGACTGACAATCTCCACAGTCTGGTAAATGACTGACAATCTCCACAGTCTGGTAAAGGACTGACAATCTCCGCAGTCTGGTAAAGGACTGACAATCTCCGCAGTCTGGTAAAGGACTGACAATCTCCACAGTCTGGTAAAGGACTGACAATCTCCACAATCAGACTACAAGAAAAAAGAACATTCCACTGACAGTCTCCACAGTTTGGTAAAGGACTGACAATTTCCACAATCAGACTACAAGAAAAAAGAACATTTCAAAGAGAACAGGATGTACCAAACAGCTCTAACCACAAAAAAAAACTGGTTATTGTCATCACCTGACTCAGTGTTGTCCTTGCAGTGGACAATAACATTCTCTCTGAGATATGACAGCGATCTATCTTCGTTGACTAACATCGAAATTCACAAAAATACGATATATACCCAAAGCGTTTCTCCTTTCTGTTCTCCCTCCCCCCCCCCCCCCCCCCCCCTTTTTTCCCTTCCAGCCTCCAATTTTTCGCACTTCTTTCTTTTGCTTTTTTATTTTTTTTTCTGTTCCTTTCTTTCTTTTTTTTCTTTTTTTTTTTTTTTGAGGCCTCCATCCTATTTTTTTCCACTGTCATTTTATTTTTTCTTCTGAAACTAACTCATACTCACCATGCACTGTCTGTGTGTGTTTTGTTTGTCTAGCAGAAGGACATTCATTTGCCGGACGCTTTGTATCAAACGTTAAAACACTAAGATCAGCAAGTGAATACCCAAAGAGGTTTTGATTATTCATTACCACACAGTACATGATAACACCAGAAACCGCTAACACTACATTCATAAAATATCAGTTTTAGAAAATGCTTTGATATGTGAATTACTGATTTTCCTGTTTCCTTCCTTGTAAGCCTTTAAAGACATAAGAACTGGAACAGCAACACGTCACCCAGTCCATCTTTGTTCAACATTTAACACACGCACATGCTTTGCAGCATCCACCCCCGAATCCATCCATATAATGTTCATACGATTTCAGCCATCAACTTCTCAAATTTGAATTCCCAGCAGAGCAGTTTACACCATAAATCTAAACTACTACAACAAGCTGAAACACGAACGAAAGAACAGCAACATTAAAAAATAGTAATTTGGATAGTAAAAACAAACAACACTCTTATCAAAAATAATAACAGAGTATTCAGACTGAACATCTAAACAAACTTTGGTGAGTTTTTTTTTTTTTCTAATAGACTGGACAATAAACAACGTGAGTTGACAAGGACCACAATACAGCATTTATAGGGAATGCAGCACTATTCATAACATCTATACATACTGTTATGAGTATACAA
>JADBJO010013169.1:47446-53854 GCA_016801955.1 Conus betulinus
CTAAGTGAATGTTTTTATATTTATTCGTTTGTGTCTTACCTGAAGAAGACCTAAGAGGTCGAAACGCGTTGTGTTTTGTTTTGTGACTCGTTTGTCCACGCTTCTCTGGGCGGTTTGCTAACATCTATTTAAGATTTGTTTAGATTTCCGCCTGCAGTCGTCTCACTTTGCAGCTAAACAGTACAGGTCAATGCTCTATAGAAAGTACAACACGCTCAAATTAGTACTTAGCTCTCATCCCATTTAAAATCTTGCTATACACAATCGTAATTCGTAAAAAAAAAGAAAATTAAAAAATTTCAACCATCACTCAACTCCAAACCAATACGAATCCGCCCACAAACCACAATGCAGTCAGAATTGAACTAGAATTCAACCACAACTCGACCATGATTCAATCCCAATCGGACTAGAATTCAGCCATAACGCCCGCGACATTCGACCAGAACCCAACCATAATCCAGCCACAAGCAAACCATAATTCTACCGCAGCGAAAAGAGATTACAGCCTTAGTGCAATCTTAATCGAACCGCAACCAACCCAAATTCAAACACGACCCAAACAGAATTCATCCGGACCCCTACCACAGTCCTGTCCAGCCCAACCCCACAAACACCATCGGTACAAGAACGCTTCATCACCCTTCAACTGTACACGATTTCATACATACTCGATTTCAGTCTTGATTCCCAGATCCTGTTCTGAGAGAGCTGTGTCAACCTCATCTGGTCAGAACGCTCGACAGGCAAGTTCCGGTCAAACAAAACAAGCAACTTTGCCTCAAACAAGCCACAATCAACCTAGACTACAAATAATTTACCAAACTACAGGAGAGTCGCGAGAAAAAACCGTTGGAGTCACAGTTCAACCCACAAGCCAACCGCAGCCGAGCAGTTAAATTCCAGCTGGAGCCAATAATTCAACTTTACTCCAAACCAAAACGCTATCAGTTAATGTCAACCACAACTCTATATAATTGCAACCTAACCCCACCAGCAATCAAACACTAGGAACCCAACCATAATTTGCTACGATTATAACCTCAACTACCATAATTTGCTACGATCATAACCTCAACTATACCTATAGCGCTGCAATTACAATGCAGCTAAAGTGAAATCCACGCAGCCAGGACCCAACTAGAACAACATTTCAACTTAACGTACCAGCAAGCCGGTTACCACTCCTCCGCTCCGCATTATATCACAGCCACAAATCAAAGATAAATCCAACCGTTGTTAAACATATCCCCCACTCCAGCTGCAACCCAACTAGACTGCTGCTCAAACCGGATGCAACCAAAGCACGACTGAGCACAGACACAGTGTAAAGCAATTCTCCCCAGTCCATCTCAGATGTGATCCGAAAGCTGGCCCTTCCCCGGACTCTATACCTGAAATGCTGCCACCGTTTCTTCCTGGCGATGCGGGGCCTGGGCACGGCGCCATCCATGGTGGACGACCTGCTCTCCATCGTCGACCTCCGGGAGGAAGGCCCCGGGATCAGGAGGTGCCCGGGGTCCAGACCCGAACATCCGCCCACCGAGGACTCCTCGGCCAGCCAGTGGCGCGACAGGTCGCTGTAGGAGTGAGGCGGGGAGGCGTGGCTGCTGCCCGGGGAGGTGACGTTTCTGACCAGGGTGCTCAGCAGGGCCGGCAGCTGGCAGTGCTCTGGGGCACCTGGTTGTTCCACAGACTCTCAAACACCCGGATTTCCGGCTTCTCTGGGATGGAGGGGGGGCTGTTCGGTACCACTCGGATTTCTGGAGCATCTGTAGAGGTGAGCGGCGTGCTGGTCACACTGACTTCAACTCTGAGGTCTGGAGACTCTCTTGTGGCGTGAGGGGTGCTTAAAACATCAGGAACCAGCTCACTTTCTGAGGGTTGTGTGGCAGTCCATGTGTTGTTCAAACCATTGTCAACGTCCTGGCTTTGTGGTGTCTCTAAAACATCAACAGACGGACTGGTGTCGATGGACTGGTTAGAACAGGGCTGGGAGGTGGAACATGATGATGAATGAATGTCTTTGGACTTGCCATGTTCATCCCACTGTAGACCATTGTCACGGTGGACATGTGTTCCATAGTGTCCTGAAGCAGAGGAGTCCTGACCTCTGCAGTGTCAGAGTCGCTGAGATCTGCCTGATGATGCTCAACAACCTCCGAATCCTGGAGCACGTCGTTGTTAATGACATGAATGATGGGCACCGATGGATTGCTCAAAACGTCCTTCCCCACAGTGACGTCACTCAGACGATCTGGATGCGGCGCAGCACCAGCCCATCGTGCTGTAATCTTCCTCGATGGACGTTTCCAGGTAGCTGGCGTCGTAGTGTTTCCTGGACCCCATGGTCAGAAAGTCCTCCTCCTTCTTCCGGCAGCCCCGCGGGTGCATGTCGGAGCAGACCTCGCAGGGAAGATTCCAGAACGGCTCACTATCCCGCCGACACATCGCAAGCCTCGCATCTCCACCGCTGGGGCGTGTTTGGCCGTGGGCCCCTCCCCCATGTCCCTCTTGAAGGGCGAGGAGGCCCGCCGCCGGCAGAACCTGTGTGTGGAGCTCTGGCCGTCATCCTTGTCTTCAGCCAGAGATTTGGGTCGTCGGCTGCTCTTCCACAGCCTCTTCCTCTTGCTGTGTGTGTTCTGGACCCAGGGCTGGGGACTTGTGGACACTGGCCTTCCTGCCGCCCTCTCTGCTGGGGGTTTCCATGCTGGTGTCTGAAACGATGACCTCACAGGATGTTTTGGGATCCGAGGCTGTGTGGAAGAGTTCGACGTCTTCCCGAGAAGGTGTTGGACGTGTGAGACCCTTTCCGAACACCACCTTCCCCGTTCTGAGTTCCTCCCCCACCCCCTTCACATTCCTCCCCGTTGACAGACACCTCTGAATTTGGGGAATTCCCGATCACATTCAAGGTCACCACCTCCTCGGCATCGTGCCCCTGAGGGGGTTCTGTAGCGGGTTTATCCGATTCTGGTTCCGCGAAGGAGACGTTGAGATTCGAGCCGGCCTTTCGAATATTGATGTGCTCAGAGTGGGTGCGGGGAGGAGGGGTAGGGGAGCAGCCTCCAATGTAGATGCCGCCTGGTCCCAAGCCCTGGGAGCTAAGTTCGTAGCGGTCGTCGTCGTTATGGTTGTCGTGGATGTTGCTGTTGATGAAGGTGATGCGCGTGCCTGGCTCCCCGGCAGCCGTGAGTGCTGTGGACGTAGGCACAGAGCACCAGCCTCTGCTGCAGCTTCTTGTTCCTGGGGAAACACACACACACACAATGCAGTCCTGTTGTAGGAGGTATCAGTAAGAGACATCTTGAGAATCTTTCGTTTTCTTCTTTTTTTTTTTTATCTTAACACGTACAGGATAGGGCTTCAGGTGCAAAAAAAAACAAAACACAGAACACACACACACACACACACACACACACACACACACACACACAAGCACGCGCGCGCGCAGCAGGCACACACACATACATACACACACGCGCGCGCGTACGCACACGCACACACAACAACCACCACACATACACCCTTTTCATCTATTTTGTGTATTTTGTTCCTTTGTCGCGCACGACGCACACACACAACCACACCACACAGACCACAGACAGACAGACAGTGAGACACACACACACACACACACACACCACACACACACACACACACACACACACACACACACCTTTTCACCTTTTTCATCTAATTTGTTTTTTTTGTTCCTTTGTCGCGCACACGCACACACAACAACAACCACACACACACACACACACACACACACACACACACACACACACACACACACACACACACACACACACACACACACACCTTTTCATCTATTTTATGTTTTTTTTGTTCCGTTGTTCACTCGTGCAATATTAGACCATGCTCTTTGAACTTTGTGACTGGACAAGCAATGCAGATTTTTACCCAATGTCTGTCATCTCGCTCTTGTGTGGTATGGTGTATAGCATCCAAGCAGAAACTCTGTTCTGTTGCATTTTCGAATTGTGTTTCATAATGCATTGGACTGTGTTCTCTCATTCTATTTTTCATACTGATTTTTGTGTGTGTAGAATTTTATGTTCTCTACCTTTATATTACCAGATTGTGACTTGATTTCATTTTATGGAATAGCATATTCACTCTGTTGTATTACTGTTTTTTTGTTGTTGTTGTTGTTGTTGTTGTTGTTGTTTTTGTTTGTTATTTGTTGTTGTTGTTTGAAACTATAGTATTGTACATGTTGTTGGGATGTTATTTTTTTTGTCATATTGCGTCTTCCATTGTATTTGTATTGTATTATTTTTCACTGTCAGACTTTCACATTGTCTGCTGTCTTTTTTTCTTTTTTTTTTTTTTTTTTTTTTGTTGTTGTTGTTTTGTTCCTCTTTATGAATTTTGTCACTGTTAAATTGCCCTTGTCTCTTCTATTTGTATTACGTCTTTGTTATGTTTCAAGAATGATAGGAATTTTTTTTTGTTAGCTTTTCGGTTTGTTGTTGTTGTTGTTGTTGTTTCGTTTGTTTGTTTGTTTGTTTGTTTGTTTTAAACCTCATACCATTTCAGTGATGTCTCTCACCTCATGTAGATTGACAACTATTAATCCTGCCCTTCGCTGTATTTTCTTTTCCTCTCGAAGGGAGAGAACTCGCGTGTCAGTTGACGAGCGGTTATTGTCCCTGGAATGCCATACATTTGTATGCGGAAAACAGCGCTAATCTGTGTCAACGGAAAGCTGTCACTGTCCATTGTAGAGATTTTGTTTTTCGTCGCCTTTGTGTCCTGAAGCGAGCAGGCACATCTGTCAACTGACAAAACTTAATATCACTTTGGATTTTGGGGAGGGTTTATCTTGAAGAGAAGAGCCACTGTGGTATCCACCGAGAGATGTTACTGTCACTGTGGATTTGTACTGCATTTTGTTTCTTGAAGAGAGATGCTTGTCTCCCTCCTCATAAGGTCTTGACTTTGTCGTGGGAGCTAATCTTCTGAGACATGGTAAAAAACCTTCATCCTCATGCAGCACTTCGTCGCGGAATCACGTCGAAGAGAGAGAGCAGAGAGAGAGAGAGAGAGAGAGAGAGAGAGAGAGAGAGAGAGAGGAGAGGGAGTGAGGTGATGGAGAAGAAGATCTCATCACCCCCCCGCCACCCACTAATCCCCTCGAACTTTCCACAATCCTTAAATATACTTACTTATCTCCCATTCTCTTCCCAAACACAATCCACATGACGACCACCCCCCACCACCCCCCCTCTACTTCCCCCCTCCACCTCCATATCACGGTCCCCATTCGCCGTCCCCATCCCCCTCCCCCCCCCCCCCCTCCTGTCCCCTTTGTCCCTTTTTTAACCACTCACCTTCTCATTCCAATGAATCGATAAATCATCCCGTAGAGGGCTCCTACAATCACCAGACAGATCAGAAACAGCACGGGTGTAGCACTTCTGATACACCGACAACGACGAAGTCGCCAGTCCATGTATGAATTTCGTTGGGGGGCGCAAATTCCGAGGTCACACCGGCTCTGGTGCCGCGGTTCTGGAACCCAGGGAGTGTGCGTTTCTTTCTCTTCAACGCATGTAGAGCTTGATGACGGAGTTTCCACCAGACATGGGGGTTTGATGTCGTTGAGTGGTGGAGGGGTCCCTCTCGCCCAGCTTTGTCCGTCCTTTATGATGTCAGGGGGCAACCGGATGCCAGAGAACTAATGGATACAGAATTTTTTTTTTTTATTCACGTACAGCGCCCTTTGCGCCTCAGGAAGTAAGCATGAGGAGTGCATAATAGAGGAAAATAACAAATCTAACCCCGAATACTAAACCGATTATACTTGTATTCCTCCATTCATTTTTTTCCTTCAATAATAACTTTCAGCAAAAATCACACAATGATTCAAGTATTAGCTCTAAAGTTTTACAGAAGTAAACATTAACATTGAAGAGACCATGAATGGGAGAATAGTAATTAATAGTTTTCCTGTTGACAGATGAGAGCACTCATATAAACCGGTCCAGATTATCTCCCCCCTTGAACCGCGGTCTATCAATCCGCGGTGTATTACAATTTTCTAAAACATTTCGTTCCTGACTTATATAACATAAGTAATGTCAATCTGAATTGATTTGGGTCGCCCTATTTTTACAAAATTTAAAACGGCCTATGTACTCTCTCGGACTTGTCTCTTAACGCGTTCAAACACAAGGTAACATAAACACCCCGATGTAATTCATCATCTTTTCTCTTTCATTTCGCCAAGTGACACTTAAAGCAGTATTGACTATGCTTTGTGACAAAAGCGATGGTGTGCAACCACAGAGAGAGAGAGAGAGAGAGAGGAGAAGAGAGAGGGCAGGGTTGGATTTAGAGGAGGAAGGGAGAGGAGCGGGGGGGAGCGACGAGAGGAGA
>JADBJO010013170.1:0-40000 GCA_016801955.1 Conus betulinus
GATGCCCGATGTTTTAGTTTACCGTTACAGGCGTTATTAATGGCTGTAACGGCCTGTAACGGTTTTTCTTCTTCATGGAATATCTAAGAAAGTACTTGGCCGATCTTTGTGAAAATTAGCAGGTATGTTCATTATGAGTCGCGAATAATGTTCGACGTTTTAGTTTACCCCGTTATAACCGTTACTAACGGCTGTGACGGGCTGTAACGGTTTTTCTTCTTCATAAAATATCTCAGAACGTACATGGCCGATCTGTCTGAAAATTAGCAGGTATGTTCATTATGGGTCACGGCCCAATGTTTTAGTTTACCGTTATAGCCGTAACTAACGGCTATAACGACCTGTAACGGTTTTTTCTTTTTTGTGAAATATCTCAAAAAGTACTTGGCCGTTCTTTCTGAAAATTTGTAGGTCTGTTCATTATGGGTCACGGATGATGCCCGGCGTTTTAGTTACCGTTGTAGCCATTACTAACGGCTGTAACGGCTCCTAACGGTTTTTCTTCTTCATGGAATATCTCAGAAAGTACGTGGGTTGATCTTTCTGAAAATTTGTAGGTATGTTCATTATGGGTCACGGATGACGCCCGATGTGTTATTTACCGTAATTGCCGTTACTAACGTCCCATAATGGTTTTCTTCTTTATGGAAAATCTCAGAAAGTTCTGGCCGATCTTTCTGAAAATTTGTAAATATGTTCATTATAGGTCACAGATGATGGCCGATGTTTACCAGAATAGCCATTACTAACGGTTACACCAGTCCAAGACGGGTTTTCCTCTTTATGGAATATCTCAAACGTATTCAGGATAAACTGGGAGTACGTCTATATGCTTTGCATCTTGTTTTTTCTTTACAATAGGAAATACTTTTTGTTTGCTACTTTTGTTCGTTTGCTTGCTTGTTTGTTTGGCGGTTCTGTTTGTGTGTCAAGGTTTTTTTGTTTGTTTGTTTGTTTTGCATGTTTTTGTTTTAAAATTTAGACAGAGAGGGGGTTAGTCATCGCCAACGACACAAACAGTGAACGGGACAGCCTGTACTCTGTGTGCTTGGCGGTAACTACCCCCTCTCTTCCTAGATTTTGCTTCATTTTTCCGCCCGCAGTCACTCCGTTTTGAAACTTGTTTTTTTGTTTTACATTTTCGTAAATTCTTCAAGAAATTGTGTATGGACTCAACGGAGAGAGAAAAAAAAGAAAAATCTGGCATATCACACGTGTTCACACACACACACACACACACACACACACACACACACACACACACACACACACACACACACACCGCGCGCGCGCGTGCGCGCACACACACACACTCACACACGCTTATATATATATATATATATATATATATATATATATATATATATATATATATATATATATATATATGTATGTATGTATGTATGTGTGTATGTATGTATGCGTACACACACACACACACACACACACACACACACACACACACACACACACATACACACACACACGCAAGCACGCACACACACACACATACACACACACACACACACACACACACACACACACACACACACACACACACACACACACGCACACACACACACACACATGCGCAATATGGTGCAGGAGCGCATTGCAACCCGAATTCAGTGAACAAAATGACTTCAATGACGGCTGCTTCCGATCGTTAACACTGTACCCCGTTATTGATGAGGCTGCGCTGGCTTTCTGTTTCTGCGTGGATTAAACGAGAAGATAGCCTGTGGGTGCCACATTACTGTCACTGGTAATACCCCTCCTTACCTCTCCGATGTAGTAGTGTCCTGTACACACTGTATGTGTGTTCTTCGGACTCATGATTTCTTCGACAACTGTTCAAGCATAACTCTCATTGCTTCCGTTCTTTTTCTGTTATCCCCAGTATGACACCCCCTTCTATTCAGTTCTAGGCGTTCCACTTCAATAGAATCTTTGAAACTCAAGCTTAAGATTTCCTTTTTTTTTTTTTTTTTCAAACAGTACGTTAAGAATCCTTCGAATGTTTTGTAGTTTGTTCTTGCGTTCCCTTTGTGTGGTTGTGAATGGGGACTGTGTGTATGTTTATGTGAATATCGTGGTAAGCGCTTAGGAGTTAGATAACTCACTACGCAAAATGCCATCATCATCATCATCATCATCATCATCATCATCATCATCATCATTAGTAGTAGTAGTAGTAGTAGTAGTATTATTATTATTATTATCGTCATTATCATTACTATTGTTATTATTATATACTACTACTACTACTACTACTACTACTACTACTACTACTGACATTGTTTCAACATCTTTTGCACCAAATTCATATAAAAAGAGAATCTGTTATGCTTCACAAATTTCAATAATTACCAATTGGAAGAATTCGATGCAGCAATCTTATTTGAATTCATCACAGATAAACACATAACATGCGGTTTTTAAACACTCAGTAAAACATAGCCTTCCTGTTAGCCTAGCAAAGGTGTGATTCCATTTTGTAGCCGCAGTCAATAAAGTCAGCTTTCCTGCAAGCCCCAGCCGCCAGTTCCTCATAGAAAGGATGTGAAGTCTGAGGTCAAAGTGTTCAATGTCGGCAGACTCGTGCTGAGTATTGTAAGGACATGACATTTGGTGTCAAAACTCTCCAGCATTAGCAGACTCAGGGTACTGGGAAGATGGCATCGACGAGAAGTTTTATCTCAAAGTTTTGTTTTTTTTTTTCGATGTAGCCAGACTCGTGGTGACCGTTTGTCAGGACGTGTGGTTTTACATCGAAGTGTTCAGCGTAGGCAGATTCATGATGATAGGACTATCACAAGGACGTGGTGTTTGTGTCCGCAGACTTGCGGTTGCTATCGGAAGAACGTTCTGTTCTGTTAAGGTTGCCGGCGTCGCCAGACTTGTGGTGACCGTCTTAAGGACCTTGCGGTCCGTCAACGTGTCCAGCGTCGACAGAATCGTAATGATCGTTGAGAGGAAGTTGTGTTCGATCAAAAGTTTCAGCATCAGCAAGCTCGTGGTGGTCGTCCTGAGGATTTTGTGTTGTATTAGAATTGTCGGTGTCGGCAGATTCGTGGCGACCATCGTGAGGACGTGATATTTTGTCAGTTTTTTTTTTTTTTCCCCGATGTTGGCAGACTCGTGATGGCTGTCATTAGGACATTATGTTTGAATAACGTTTTCGGCGTCGACAGTCTTGTGGTGACAGTGATAAGGAAGGACGCCGTATCAAAAATCTCCGGCGTCAGCAGACTCATGGTGACTGTAATGAGGACATTATGTTTTCACAAAGTTTTCGCCGTCGGCAGACTCGTGGTGACGTGTATATATCATTTTGAGTAAAGAATTATTTATTGCGGGTGTCGGAAGAACGTGATACCAATCTCCATTCAAAAAAGACGTCCCCAAAGTCTGGCTCCGCAAGAATAATGTATTGTTGCCGTCTATTGAGACCTGTGTACGTTCGCAAATACAGAACACGATCGGGATCTCTCAGCAGCTGTGCAGTGCCTCCACTGGTGGGGTGCCTAAAGAAGGCCTGATGTTGATAGCTCCTGTGGGGATGTTGACTTGGAACTGTGACAGCACAAGTTTTGGTATGGGTGAAATGCCATAATTATAATGCGATGGATGGCACGAGCAAAAAATAACTGAAGAAATCAAAATAAGATGAAATAATACCAAGACAGCCCTAGAAATCGGCTAGGCACGGCTGAAAAAAAATCATGAAAAGAACCAAAAATAAGATAAAGTAATAAAGAAAATTACCTTAGAAATCAGTTAGGCACAGTATAAAGAAATCATCAAAAGAAACAAAACTATGATAAAGTAATAACAAATCAGGCTAAGAAATCGGCTAAACAGCAGACAGTGTGAACTCGACTAAATTCGATTAGTTCATGAGATTTTATCTTATCACAGCTGAACTCACTTGCATTGGATTATCAGATTATTCTGGTGTAAAGGAAGCGTACCCAGCAGGATTTAAAACTCCTCATTCCAAAGTCTGTCTTGCTTAAAGAGCTTTTTGCCCGACAATCTCAAGTCTGCGTAGCCTTCCTTGGATTAGTGATATGTTCCAGACATCAACAACGGATTTTTGCGCATGAATGTG
The DNA here is from genome assembly GCA_016801955.1 of Conus betulinus. Taxonomy (NCBI): domain Eukaryota; kingdom Metazoa; phylum Mollusca; class Gastropoda; order Neogastropoda; family Conidae; genus Conus; species Conus betulinus. The sequence continues at coordinate 4,115 of JADBJO010013170.1, forward strand.
TCTCCGTCCTACTTAAGGAAATATTCAGCCTCTCTCTCTCTCTCTCTCTCTCTCTCTCTCTCTCTCTCTCTCTCTCTCTCTCTCCTCTCTCCACGTTGTATCATTTAGTACTGGCTTTGTACAATAGTAACGGCAAGCATGAAAAATGGCTAAGTCAATACTTTACGCGTTCTAAAAAATAAAGAATCATCGTCATTGTTGTTCTCTCTCTCTCTCTCTCTCTCTCTCTCTCTCTCTCTCTCTCCAGTTCCATTTGAAATAAAATCGATCTCCTGGCTAAAGTACTTTCAAACGAATCAGAAAAAAACAGTTATCTGGAGTTCATTCGATTCCTTTGTTGTCTTTATTCATTTATCTTTTAATGCTCTATTCCCTGTGGCGTCGTTGTGGTACATTTACAATAGCCATCGTCCTGAGTCCCCTAGTCTGAGCTAGCTATTAAATCAAGCTTGTCCTATTGTAGTGTTTGTGTCATGAATATCAGACATCGCATGGACACTCAGCAGAGGAGACTGTGCTCTGATATTGAATCTAGCACAACTATGTGTGTGCGTGCGTATGTGTCTAGCACAGCTATGTGTGTGCGTGCGTGTGTGTGTGTGTGTGTGTGTGTGTGTGTGTGTGTGTGTGTGTGTGTGTGTGTGTGCGTGCGCGCGCGCGCGCGTGCGTGCGTGCGTGCGTGCGTGCGTGTGTTTAATAACTTTTTTTTCTGTAATGAAGCTTATATGACATATTTCCCTTCAAAAGAGTCTGACATAAATTTATGGCTTCCGTAGCAAATTTCACTGTTGTTTGTAAACATTTTCTTTTTACTTAATCTAATATTGGACTTTGTTGTAATATTTAAGTCCTGAAAAACATCTTTTTTTCTTAATTTCAAAGCAGATGACTAGATGCTTACCGAAATGTACGTGATAAAATCCTGAAAGAGGCCAAGATGCGATCGCGTGTATAACTTGCGTGTGTACATCAGCGCGCGCGCGCGCGCGCGCGCGCGCGTGTGTGTGTGTGTGTGTGTGTGTGTGTGTGTGTGTGTGTGTGTGTGTGTCTGTCTGTATGTATGTATAATATTTATCTTTTACATGTTTGCATTGCTCCTTCATGAGCATTCGGGTCTAAATGTCATGAGTTATTAACCTGAGTGCTCTCTCTCTCTCTCTCTCTCTCTCTCTTTCATATGCATGCATACAAAGCGCGCTAGCACTAGGCGCGCGCGTGTACACACGCACACACACACACACATGCGCGCGCGCGCGCGCATGCACACACACACACACACACACACACACACACACACACATACACAGATGGGGGGGGGGGGGGGGGGGGAGGGAGGCAGAAAGGGAGAGGGCAGGCGCAGAACAGTTTCGGACGGTTCGTGCTGGGTATTTTGTGGCTGCCATCAATGGATGATAATGAATGATGACAGGAATATCACGTTCACTGTGAAACACAATTCTCACTGAATATATGTAGGCCTAATGGACATCGACCCTCTTTTGCTCATGACTCGTCCTTCCTATCCACCACTACCATCCTGAACACACACACACACACACACACACACACACACACACAACTTTCTTGCGAAACTTACGAAAGTGTACATCAGTAACAAACTGCACAGAAGAATATGTCAAAAAAAAAAAAAAAGAAGAAAAAAAAATTGGAAGTGAATCAGAGTCTACTATTCAACTCTTGTATAGAGAGAAAAAAAAAGAAGAAAAGGAATTTTTCGTTGCAGGAATCAACGGTTTTATTAAAGACAGAGATTATTTACTTTTCTAAATGTTCTTCTCTTTAGCTCAGTATAAACTCGTCAATATGAACTCTCAATCGGAGTCTTTACAATCAGCTCAACTGAAAAGAGAAAGTGAAAACAAAACGGTATTGTGCATACGCATGCACGCGCGCACTCACGCAAGTGCACACACACACACACACACACACACACACACACACACACACACACACACACACACAGGTAAACTAGGTAGGGACAACTCCGCGTGGTGCTCAGTTTCATATTAGGACCTCCACAAGGGAGGTAAGGCGTCTGAGCGCATCCAAGCCAGCGACTGCCGTTTCGTCCTGGGAGGACTCATCAGGATTGCTAACCTTGGGTTCCTGCCATCCGTGGAGAGAAACGTCCAACACACGCTTGCAGAACACTTTAAGAAATGCTGGAAAGATAGCGCTGTAACTGGCTTGGCTTTAGATACCGCTTTAACTATAATGATGTTAAACAGTAAACAAGTGGGGTAGTCTTTGCTCCCATAACGAAACCTAACACAGAGTAACTTTTATTCAAGACTGGCACAGCCTTTTAAACTTGAATAAAGTCAGACAAATACAAAGACGAACAATCTAATAGTGGGGGAAAACAAGCGCAGGCCAACAACTAAATTGTCTTCGTAGTAATGACTTGGCAAAACTTTGAACTTACAGAGGGGGGGGGGGGGGGGGGTACAGAATTGGAAATGAAATGAGGCAGGGAACAGTAAACAATAAACAGTAAACAAGTGGGGCAGTCTTTGCTCCCATTAGGAAATCCCCCCCTCTGTAAGTTCAAAGTTTTGCCAAGTCATTACTACGAAGACAATTTAGTTGTTGGCCTGCGCTTGTTTTTCCCCCACTATTAGATTGTTCGTCTTTGTATTTGTCTGACTTTATTCAAGTTTAAAAGGCTGTGCCAGTCTTGAATAAAAGTTAACTCTGTGTTAGGTTTCCTTATGGGAGCAAAGACTACCCCACTTGTTTACTGTTTATTGTTTACTGTTCCCTGCCTCATTTCATTTCCAATTCTATAATGATGTTACTACTGCTATGACCATGACCACTGCTACTACTGCTGTTGCTCTTACTACTGCTACTTTCATACACCACAATCATCTCTGCTTCCGTGAATTCTAACTAACATATTTCACAGTGGCTGATTTACAGTTTTCCTACATCAATAACAGTGACAGTTACAACACCTACTACTACTACTTCTACTACCACTATTGCTCCTGCTACCACTACTACTGTTACTACTACTACTACTACTACTATTTCTGCTACCACTACAATCATTTCTGTTTCAATCACAATCCTAACAACTTTAAACGTATTTAACAATGGTTTATTTACAGAATGTTCCTCGCCATCATGACATCTGTAAATATTAGATATTCTGTGTCGCAGACAGCAGCAGCAGTGAAGAGGTAACAGGATGACCGACACGATGACCCGCCCCCTGTCCAGGCTGTACCTCCTGCCTAACCTGCTGACCATGGTCATTCTGACCATGAAGGTGTCGCCGCAAGGCGCCGGATGGCCGTGTCCCGACCCCTGCACATGCCGCGAGGATCACGTGGACAAAGTGGGGAGGGCCTACGCTGTGTTGTGCTCCAATCAGCGACTGACACGTATCCCTGACCTGTCCTCTCTCGTGCCTGTCAACATTTCGGTGATGTTGAAGATGGATTACTGTGATCTGAGCAAGGTGCTTCGTGAGGATTTTCCGCCGGGACTCAAACTGGCGATTCTTCACCTCAAGGGAAACGCTGGCCTGAGGTTGGATGCGGACGCTCTGCACAACGTGCGGGACGCATTAGTGCTCCTGGATTTGCAGGCCGTTAACCTGCATTTCAACGAAACCTTGCGCTTCTTGTCCGGCTGCAGTCACCTTCAGGAGCTCAGTCTCAGCTTTAACAACAAAGGCAACGGACACAATCCTCATGTAACGGCTGCTTTGTTCAAAGACCTGGGTCTGGTCTCCCTCACTAAATTGAATCTGTACAACTGTAACATACGGAGTCTGGCCAGACACGTGTTTGAGGGTGTGGACGGTCTCATGGACTTGCATCTGGGGTCTAACTTAATTGGGCAAGTGCCTCAAGCCCTGAATCGCCTTTACAACCTGCAAACGCTGGATCTGTCTTCCAACTATATAGACCACCTGACTAACGGCAGCTTTATCAATATGACTCAGTTACAGGAACTGAAACTTCACAGAAATGCCATAGACATTGTGGAGGATGGAGCGTTTGCCGGGCTCTATTCTTCCCTGGCCACGTTGGTGATGGACTTCTGTTCTCTACGAGAAATCCCGACTGAAGCCTTGCGTCCTCTCACCAATCTGACGTCACTTGATCTGACAGGTAACCTCTTCACAAGCATCGGACCTGACGCATTTGTAGGATCTTACTGTTTAAACGAACTGTACGTCAGTTCAAGAACTATGTTGTTTGATAAGCTTATGTTCACTGGGCAGAGGTTCTGCCTCAAAGATCTTAAGATTCGAAAAGCTGGACTGACAAGTGTCCCTCTAGAGCCTATCAAAGACCTGATAAAAACTGCAGTATCTGTTCCTGGACAAGAATAACATCACGAGACTGAGACGAGACGGGCTGAAAGGAATCACAGCAGCCACCATCTCATTCTCAGATAACCCCATTCGCACTGTTGAAAGAGGCGCATTTAATGGCCTTCGATCCAAAGTCATACTGCTTCTAGAAAGGACAGAAGTGAGTGATCTAAGTTTCATCTTTGACTATCCCAACGACACCTTTGGCTTCCTGAGCTTATACGGATCACCCATACCTTGTGACTGCATACTCCATCGCATACTACGAACCGGCTCGAGAGAACTTTTTATATGGAACCTGCTCCCATGCGGGCCAAGGAGTGAACTTGAAGGACCCCAAGTTGGTAGGCATTTTGGACAGAAAATGTCAACGCTCTTCAAAGCTGGGCAAACCAACAACAGCTACTTCAGTCAGATCTCGCACGGTAGAACCCCAAGTTCAGCGAAGACAGAAACAGACTGGAGGAGGTAAAAGGCGTCAAGATGGTTCCAAGAAGAACAGACGGAAAAGCAAAGCCACGCATGTAAACGTCTCGGCAGTATCCGACTGGACAAGCTTCGTTTATTTCTCATCATGTTCTGTATAGTAAGGCTGGTACTGGTGTGAAAGACGTTAAATTCGTTTTGTTTAAGTTCATTTTGTGAAAAAGGAAAATATTTTATACTTATCATGGAAAGCCTCAAAAGAAGATTACAGCAACTCAAGTAAGACCATTACTTAGAGGAAGCAATATTTCTTTTTTTCCCTTTTTTTTTTATCAACATTCTATTAATGTATATTATTTAAAGATTGCTTAACACTCATGTACATGGGAAGACGTAATGAATGTGGGGCCTGCTTTATTGGGTAAAAAGAAGGAGACAAAATAAGAATATGGAGCTTGATTGGAAGTTTTCATTGTAAATAATCTTGAATATTTAAATATTCTTCTTTTGCCTTTAAGACAATCATTTCTTACAAATATCTACGAATTTTCATTGTTTTTCCATTCAATTTCCTATCATCATCACAGGAAGACAGAAAGAAAAAGAAAAGGATCAACATGTGGCGTCTGACTGTGGATGGGCTGTCTTCAGGTGTCATGAAGATCCCAGCTCTTCTTATGACCGAGTTGATTTCTATCCAAGGTTGTTAACTAGGTACTGCATTAACTCCAGGCCTTCCATCAAGATGTCAAATCTGCATGGATAAGGGATACATTTCCAGGATAAGTTTTGGGACTTGCTTTGAATAGCAAAAAGAATGGTAAACTGAACAGTGACATAACTAGTGCCAGTCTGAAGAAAACAGAAGATTGAACATAACTCTTGGAGTATCAATGCCCATGAAACTGATGACCTATTTATTGTGCCATTTTTTGAAGAAACACCCATCTCCCTCCCCATTTTCCTTCTCAGGAATTCAGTCCGTTAAAGCTACAAGAACTGCAATAACTGTCACCAACGTGAAGCATAATGCAAGTACAAATCCCATGTGAGGAGAGAAAGTTGATTATGGACTTCAATTACGACCACATTCTGCGCATTTTCAATTTCTAGGCCATGCTTTCTGTTGCTGTTCATTTGTTGCCGAATGCATATGGAATTCTTACACACACACACACACACACACACACACACACACACTCACACACACAGCCATACGTGCTTGCACTCACAAATGTTACTCTGACCATGTTCATAGTTATACCTTTAGCACTGAGGCTTCTCTAGACGGCTGAAATAAATGAAAGCTTCTGTTGCACAAATGTACAGTTTTTCACTGATACATTTTACCATTTGATTTGATGCCACAATTTCCTTTTTGTTTTCTCTGGAGACATTTGAGTCCAAACTGTTCTTCTCAATATTCTTGGTTAGTCTGATAATTATGATCATTGCCTTGATGCATAAAGCATACATGCTCAGTTTACCTAACGACCTTCATCCAACACCTCCCCATTTTCCCCCTGTTGACCTTGGTCAATACAATCTGTCTTGGAAGGACTTTTAACAGGGTTTAGGGTTCACATCATAGGTTTTCAATCTTGCCTTCTGGGAGCTGCATGGCCATGGCTGACTGTAACTGTGTCATATGAAATACTAACTCCATAAAAATGTACGCACTGCAACCATAAATTTCATCTGAAATTTGGAAGAGCGGAATTAATAAGTAAGTTTGTTTCATCTCAACATGGGATTCACCTGTTACCATTGCTTGCAATGGTATTTTGGGAACAAGTATGTATACAGACTGAATGTGTTGAAATGCAGACTTAAACCGTGGAGCACATGGTTTGCCCGATTGTTTCTCCATTTCACATCAACATGTATCTGGTCTGAATAATCTTAAATCTACTATACACCTTACAGTGCATAATTTCAACACATCTGTTTGTCCATTTGTTTATGACGATATGCGTGAATGAGGTGATTAACATCTGATCTGAAATATAGCATAGTTTTTAATGCAGAGATTTCAGTGCATTTGTCCCACCATTTGGGGTCAAAGCATCTATGATTTGATGATCTGAACTTCTTTTGCACCTTCAGTTTACAATAAGTTTGTCCATTTGCAGTGATATTTCATTTCAATGTGCTGACAGGATCTCTTGAGCATGAATATTGTTTTTTCTTTTTTTTCATTTATTAAGCTTCATGGTATTATCTTAAATGTTTTCAACTCTCTCTTTCTTTGTGTGTGCATGTGAGTGTGTGCGCATCAGTGTGTGTGTGTGTGTGTGTGTGTGTGTGTGTGTGTGTGTCTGTGGGGTGTTGGTGCGTGTGTGTGTGTGTGTGTGTGTGTGTGTGTGGGTGATTATGGGTGCGTGTGTGTGTTTTTATGTGCTTGGGCTCAGATGTATAGCAGGCTTGTGAATGAGGAGAGAGACAGAGAGAGACCACGTCTTATACACGCAGATGTTCTGAAAAGAAAGCATTTTCTAACATAGCTAAAAAAATATTTTTCTAATCTGACACTTGCCTTTTTACCAGTAGTGAAGACAATGAAAACTGCTTATAACAACTGTCAGTTACTGTATTTATAAAGATGACATGAAAAAAAGGTTTTGGAACTCTACTGAATGGAAACCAACAGTATCTTGAAGGGGAAAAAGGAGAAAAAAATGAGATGGGAAACATATATATCAATTTATACATGTATACATGATACTTCTTGGGGAATTAGGAACTGAGTAAAGTAGGCAGACAGATACAGTGAATCCTCTTTTCCTTATGAGGTGGACGATATTTTTGGTAAACGACAATCATTACCAATACCAGGAATGTGTTTGCAGTGAGAAACATTCTTTATTGGTGTTCAGATGGTGTGATAGGTTTTCAGTTGAATTCTACCACCGTGATAGTTTTTCACATGAAATTTGAACATGTCTGGATTTCACAAGAAAAAAAGGCACATGAACATACATTAGGTGAAAATCTGATGATGTTGCAACCTCATTTTGAGTAAACTATAGATGCTGTGAACAGAGTTCTCACAAAATGTGGATGTGGGTCAATTGTTAACATGTACTGCAGATGCTTTGCAGCGAATTTTCACAAGTGCAGCAGTATCTCACATGAAATATGGTTGCAGCTTCCAAATTCCGTGAGCGTTAGAATTTCATACGACACCCAACCTCACCTTTCACTTTCCACAAAGCTTAGTGACACTTGTTCTATGGCCATTGATTCCTTGATGTGACCTCTCTGTCCATTACAACTGTTGGCATGTGCTCTCTGGTACCTTCTTCCTGGCCACTGAGTTTTTCTTGAACCCCTACAACCTTTTTGACATAAGTTGTCTTCAATTGCTAGGTTTGTAGTTTTGGTTAGAGCTTTGAAAACCATCCTTACTGGCCAGACAAAAAGCAAAACAACAACAATATTACCAGCAAATGGGCAGCTATGGCTTTCGAAGGTTTGCCGATTGGAGCACCGTCAGCTGGTTGGTCCAGACCTGCTTCTTTGATTCACAAACATTGGAGTCATTGCACTGCTGCTGTGTATATACCTAGCATTCCCTAGTCTGGGGCTGGTGACCCAGATTACCGACTTGGACAGACAATGCCTCTTCCCCGGTTATGTGTAAATTTATGCAGTGAGACTTCGAAGAAGTTTGGTGAGATGTTGTCAGATTTTACATCCTTGTGAACTTGTTGAGATTTTGCTTAGTGTTGATCTGAGCTGCTGATGACTTATGAATATCACCTTTAAATGAACCATTGTGTGATAAGCATGTGGAGTACATATGTGTGTGTGTGTGTGTGTGTGTGTGTGTGTATGTGTGAGTGTGTGCGCGCACAAGTGAATCTGTCTGTGTGTGTGTATATGTGTATACCTCTGTGTGTGTGTGTGTGTGTGTGTGTGTGTGTGTGTGTGTGTGTGTGTGTGTGTGTCCAGGTGCACGTGTTTCATTTTTTTTTGTTTAGTAAATCAACAGAAGTTTGGACAAGACAATACTGTCCAGTACTTACGAAAAATGTATATCATACTTACATACATTCACTTCTGTCACTTACAAAGAGGTACAAACAGACTAAGAAAATATCAAAATGTAAAAAGTGATAAGTAAGGTTTCAATTCACTCCTTTCCTCAACCTGATAAGAAATCAGAAAATAACTGCTGGTGAAACTTGAGACTCAAAACAAACCTAAGGAACAACACTTGGACCACATCCCTTTTACAGTCAGTTGAGCTGTCATTAAAAAAAAAAAAACCCTAGAAAAATACCTGTAAATGAGCTAAGAGGAACAGTGGCTTACTGGACACTGAATAACCAGCCCCTACCTCTGTGAACACAAAGGAGTGTCAATGGTTTTTCACTTTTTGCTAGGATCTGTCCTAAAGAAACACAGCCACACCAAAGTTCTATCATTACCTCATGGAAAACTGAATGTTTTAGCCTTTTGCTTGCTTCAATTAAACAAGATAGGATGCATGGGCTCTCAGCTATTCACTTCTTCCTCTTCTATGTCGGTTGGTTCCATTCTGTCTTCCTTTCATTGTTCTCTTTCTTTAACATCATCAGTTCTTCTGCCTTTTTGGACCACATTCCTAATTATCTACTTCAAACTTTTGTACACTTATTTCTGATCACTTCATCTTTTATTTATGTTTTTCCTTTCTTTTCTGTCCTCTGGCAACAAAGTAGTAAAAAGTGTGTTTAGGATAGAAACTACAGTCCACTCTTCAGCGAATTTCAATGTTTCTCATCAACTTTTCATGGGTTTCTCAATATTTTTTTTTCATGCTTTTTTTTTTTTTTTTTTTATTTGTGTAACAAAACATTACGTGCAATGGCTGGCAAGTAAATTTCACACCATTCAATTTCTTGCCTCTTACTACATTAAAACACACATTCAAACACGTACAAACATAAATAACAATGTGCATGTGTAACTTTATTGACTTGCAGCTGTAATACTTGCATAGTCCTCCTTTGTTCCTTTGTTAAACCATTTACAGAATCTGTAAACATTTTTTCATGCTTTATGTATCTACTCCATATGCTCACTGGACAAAGAAGTGTGTTAAAAGCAGATTCCTAGCCACAGTTCATGGCATGTTCTCTGCTATTAATGAGGTACTTCCGCAACTTCTTTTGGGCTCTCACCACACATGCTGTGCACAAGTCCACCTCTAGAGCCAGCTGAAAATGTAAGAAAATCGACTCTGAAGGCTGTCCACATGAGAGGAACATATGGCAACACTCCTTGCATTCACATAATTGAGTCCTCTAATGACAAAGAATACCTTCCAGTGGTCAGGATGTCTGAATGTTCATTGTTTAATTCATTTGTTTTTCAATGCGCTGAACTAGATTTGAAATACAAGGTAAAAGAGCAAAGTCTTCGTTAATTTCTGCACTTCAATTATTAATCTCTGGTTGATTACTTACAAAATATGATATGAATAAGCTTGTTTATAGACCTGAGCTTAGAGCTGTCTTATTAGTGTTAACAAAAATAAGCCCAATTAAGTATGTGTACATATAAACATGCATGAGGAGGATCAACATGATACTAAGGAGTTCCATTCTGGTCTGTGACTTCACCACACCACTGAACTTTACCCATCTTTTTATAATGGATCCTGATGCCAACCCGCCTCCAGAGATTCAGACACTCTGCAATGTTGGTCATAAAAGTTGAGCAACATCCTTAAGACACAACCATTTAATGAATGAAACTTGAGTGTGTGGTTCTAGTCTTCCCACCTGAGTCTGTAGCATATCAAGTGCTTGGTAGAAGCTGAACAGACTGTGAAGTCCTATAGATAAAATCTTTGATGAGGTTCAAACTCAGGACCAACAGCCAACAGGCTACGAAACAACCACTGTTCCACAGTGTCTGGTACAAACAAGCAAACTTGCTCTGTATGTTGTTCTTGCATTCCAGATTTTCATTCATTCTGGATTCCAAACTAGAATGCCTTAATGTTGCTTCCATCATCCAAATAAGCAGAAAAAATATGTAAACTTCCTTTCTTTGGAAGGAGGTGAACAGCAGGTGAACCAGCAGGTGGATGAGCAGAAATGAATTGTTTATTCACACTGAAAATTATATCTCTAAAGGGTAGACGGAGAAGTGTGTATGTGTGTGTGTGTGTGTGTGAGTGTGTGTGTGTGTGTGTGTGTGTGAGAGAGAGAGAGTTTGTATATCTCGTGACAAAGCATTTTGATAGTTGGTTGGTTGTTTTGTTTATTTGTTGTTGTTTTCATCATATGGGCATTTTAAATGCAAACTGCTTGATGCAATTTTATATAATGCAAAATATACTGCACACACGTAAGTGACATGGGACAGTACATTCTTTTCTATGTTGAATGTGACAATCGGATTTATTCTTAACTGATCAGGATCAAGGAAGTACAACCGTAAAAGGCACATAACTCCAAATTAATGAGAACAAGAGTTACAGTTACTTTCCATAATTCACTGTTCACTTCTTCCTGTGTCGCTTTAGACTGCCCCCCTTTTGGCTTTTTACATAACAGAAATAATGATAATAACGTGCAATAAAGTCACAACATGAGGACAAAATAAGGAATGGGAAAACAAATGTCAGGACTCAGATTTACAAACTGACAAGCATACTATGTACAGACATTAGACAATATTATGCAGTACGGACAAAAATCCAAACTGGCAATAACTTTTCAAAAATCACGAGTATGAACAGTTTATAAACACACTGCAGGAGCTGCAATCAATCTGCTTAATGGTTTCATTTCCAGAGTATTACACACAGTGTTCAGTCAAAATAAATAAATAAAAGAGTATAAAATGAGTCTTTCTTATTCAGATCTGATAAGATGCAAATACAGTTAAGTGAGAGAGACAGCGCGTACGTATATGATATCTTCAAAATACTTCACACAATATGAACACCTTACCTCCATATGCAAGTATCCCACAAAATCAGTGATGCCTTGCCTTTTTTTTTTTTTTTTTTTTTTTTTTTTGTCTTTCTCTCCTCTTAGACTCTCCACATCAGCACAGCACAAAAATGCCACCTGAAAACAACCCCACGTCCCCTTTCAGCTCAAGAGTCCAGCTGCTGCTCTCCAAAACCTCCAGAGAGTTGGTGGGGGGCCGAGCAGGCAAAGTTCTCACAGACATAAGCCGTGGCTTTCCCGTCCAGCATTTCCAGAGACTGCAGCAGCTCCACGTTTTCGTACAGGAACCCTTGCTTTGTTCCATCTGCCAGGAGTAGGACTTTGTTGGGGATGAAGCGGCGGTGCACTGCGCTCAGCATGGCTTTGGTGTCGTCTGAATCGGGGGAGCCCACAATGATGATCTGAGGATCACAGCAACAGATTCTTCTTTTTTTTTTGTATAGTCGTAGTGTGTGTGCATAAGCTTAAGCACATACACATGCATGCCTAAACAGCATGCACATTTAAAATGTGTACATCTGTCTGTGTATATTTATGTGACTGTTCTGATATGTGTTAGTGTGTGTGTGTGTGTGTGTGTGTGTGTGTGTGTGTGTACATATGTGTGTCCTGTGACCTGTATGTATGGTTATGCACACGTCACATCAAGCACATTCGCGCAACTATATCTGTGCACACATCCTTGAATCTGGGGGTAACTGCATTATTTGACTCTGCCTGCATGTGTACGTGTATGCATGTGTGTGTGTGTTTGTGCGAGTCTGTGCGCGTGTGAGTGTTTTTCAATTCATGTTATTCAAAAGCCAGCCAACCCCAACATGAATGTTACGTGCAAAATGGGAGAGAATGAAGAAGTGTGTCTTTGCTTATGCATTTTAGTGTATGTGCATCTGTATGTGATAAAAAAAAAAGGATGAAAGAGTACGTATGCACTGATATGTACTGTGCGTGGATGTGCACAAGTTTTCCTTTCGTTTTTGTTCCTTATCTTTATCGTTTTTTTTTTTTTTTTTCCAGTTTATACTCACATGAAAAGAACATTGACACAACATTCAAACACACAACCACCAAACAGAAAATCACCTGCTTCGGGGACTGCAGCAGGAACGTCAGCGCACAGACCAGCTCAGGAAGGGCGACAGGCATGGAAGTGAGATGCTTGGCGAACAGGCGCAAAATACGCTCGGCCTTCTGCCTCAGGGCAGGCTGGTCCAAGAACGACGCTTGGCGCAGCAAGTTCATGCAAGCAACTGAGTTGGGGCTTGGCTCAGCACCGTCCTGAACTGCATGTTGAGAGACAAAGACTTAACATCAGATGATGCTGGTTATGGTCCTGCTGTCTACTATGGTTATCTTTAGGCCGGGTGAGCGATGAAAAAAGTAAAAAAAAACAAAAAAAAAACACTTTACATTTTCAGTGAAACAAACATAAAATATGACATGAAAGAAAAAAATGTTAACACAGTGTAACAGTAATTCTCACCAGCTGTTAAGTCCACCCTTTTACCAGCTGTATCTAACCCAAGTGAAAAGATAATTCATTTCTCTAAACAGAAAGATGAACCAGAATGCCTTATAAACTAGAAATAAGAAAGGCACAGGGGTGACTGCAGAGCTCAGCTAGGATCAAACAAATACTGGATCCGCATTTTTGTTCCACATCCACACCAACATGTAATGACTCATACAAGGGCCCCATTCCATCTTTACATCAAGTGGTTAAAACTGGCTCAGAACTGTTTACTGAAACCATTCTAGATCCACCCTTTGATCCAGGTCGGCGTCAACATTTTATGGGATTGTCTCTGCGCCACACCATCATTCCACCAACGTTTATCAGAGTCCACCACCAGATTCTGCTACAATTTCAGTAGAATCTAAGCTGTTACAGAATCTGGTGGACAGACAGACCCTTGTGAAAACACAACCTCCCTAGCTGAAGTAACAGATAAGCACAGGAACTCTTTGCTTCTGTCATGAAACAAACCAACTGCCTTATACACAAATCCAATAACTTGCCAGCATGATGAAAACTATTCTCGATACAATGCTGTTTGTAGCACTTATTCATCTAACATGCATGCAGACAAGCGCACATGAGACTAGCAAGAAGTCTTCTCTACGTAACTGCAGGCCATCATTGCTAACACAAGTCTCACAGGACAAACAAGGACACATAAAAAGCCAACTGGAAATCACCACCTAAGTACCTCTGCACTCTCCATGAAGATTGAGGCTGTGGAGCATGACTTTGCTTTCAGACCTGTCTGTATGAATGTGTTCCATCTATACTACAAATACCTAGAAAACTGTTAAAACAATCTATATGTTTTTTCTCACAATACTGTTTATAATATAATTATGCTTTATGGAGTCAATATTTGCGAGTGATTATTCTTCGTGAAGTGAACATTTGTTAGTGACTGTCTTTCATGTTATCAATATTTGAATTTGATGAAATTTGGAGCTATCTGGTACAAAGCTGACAAAAATGTCTAAAAGAGAAACAATAACATTTTGGAAATTATGAAACAGAAACTGAAAAAATAGTCTTATAGCAAATGACAGGAGAGGATACAATAGCAATATGTGAAACAAATGTGCAGGCAAGGGTTGCCTCCCTTCCACAAAACTGTTCATTTCAAACTTAATTACCTCCACAATCTATGTTTTGTTTGCACCCACATCTGCTATTTGGGTTAGTCTGTTGGTAAAATTACACCAAATGCTCTGTACTGATTTTAACCAAACTTTGCAGAAAGATGGAATGTAGCCCTAAAATGTGTGTTCTGGTATCATTAAGCAACAGTAACATTCCATGTCATTAGCACCAAAACGCATACCTCATGTGTGCTATGTAACATACTTCACTGCCCAGCAGTGTTTCTCTCTATCAAAGCACCAAGCCATTCTGAACACTCTTCTCTATCAATGCACCAAACTGTCTGATCTTACTGACATCCTTCAACTTACAAACAATGCACTGACTACTTGAAAACAACAGAAATCTTTCAGACTTCGACATGACATTTCCAATGAGGTGAGAACAGGCTTCATGCATTTTTCAAACAGCAGGCATTTTTTTTTTTCTTCCTGCTTAACTGCATTTGAAATGATAACACTGCCATGCAGTAATTTGTAACTGTTCAGAAAAAGTTAGTTTCAACATGCTGGGCCCAAACTGTGATTAGCTGCTACTTGAACGTATTGAACCCTACACCTGCACAATAATCAAATGTTCATTTTCTACCAACAACAGCACAACTGGCATCTTTCTGATTAATCCATATCTCACTCCATTACAAAACAAACAAACAAACAACAACAAAAAATTTCAGCTCTATGGCATGGGCTTCTTCAAAGAAAACACAAAAATGCACTATACACAGAGAAAATAACAATCCAAAAATTCCAGCACAGTGACCATGCACATATGACATCCTGAAGGAATTGTACTGGGAAAATGAGCATGAAAACATGGTCTTAGCTGAAAATGACTGGAGTCATTAAAAGGATCTGGACAACATGTGTTATTCGAAGTTGTCTGCTGAGTCTGCTGGAGAGGTAGCCATCTTGTTACAAGTTTCTCACAAGTCATCTGCTGTAGGTACACTGTTGGCTGAAACTAATCCTAATAAGTCAGCACAGGATGGTCATCACCTTTGCTGTTTGAAATAGTCACGCCAACTTCTGAGGGAAACAAACAGCAACAGAAAGCCCAAGATTAGAAGATGAGATGTGAGTGATGGTGACTGTACCAAAACATACATCACACCATCTGGCATCAGCAGAGAAAAAGAAAAAAAAAACAAACAAACATCATTTGTTCTACACCCCTTTTTTCCATTACAATCGCTTATATGCACTTCTTTCCTCATAAATATGTTCAAAAAAGGCATTTCTATTTCTTTTATTTTCTTGAATTTAGAGCAAACCGTTGCTCTATATTTGATCGTGAAATTGTCACACAGAAGTCTGAGACGTAACAAATTTCACTTCCTGAGAGAAAGGAGAAAAGAAAATGTGTGTGTGTGTGTGTGTGTGTGTGTGTGTGTGTGTGTGTGTGTGTGTGTGTGTGTGTGTGTTTCATGGAAATGCATGTAAGGAAAACTTAAATCCATCAGAAAACAAAACTTGCATGCTCAGGCTTCAAATACACATTGCTGAGGTCTTGACTTAACACCTCTATTCTGTTGTACATCCATGAGAACTGTGGACAGGCCTCCCTGACTATACAAGCATCTGGCTCATGGTCATGCAATTACAATGATAATGACTGACGTGCTTAACGCTACACCTATGAAAGGGACAAAACTCTTGCAACTTTTCTGATGAATGCAGTCATGCAGACATACCACACACAAATTACGCACATTCTTTCATCCTCAGCACAATGGAGGAGTCCTGATTCTGACTGCTGAAGTACCCTCCACCTTCCTCGTCCCAGAAGAGTTCATCCTGTTTCGCCTGAAGCTTCTGGCACCATTCCAACCACCTGACATCCAAGCTGGCTTCATACAAATCCAACAGTCCCCGTATGACAAAAGCATAGTCCTCCACAAACCCCTCGATTGGCTTTGACCTGTATGACACCACAAAACAACACCACCATCAAGATAATAATCAATGTAAAATGATCAAGGAATGATGCAGTAAACAATAACAAATTTCCTTTGTGTAAAACAACCACCACCATCACTAACATCATATTAAGATCATTACTACATTGTATCTTTTATACACTAAAACTTTCATTAAACACTGAATCAAAAGAGCAAAGCAACCATGACTTCTCCACCCCCATTCTTTGGAGAAAGAAAAAGAACAAATTTTGCAAAAAAAAATACCACAACAAAGATGCCTAACTAACTTCAGGAATGTAATCTAACTTCTACTCTTTCAACAGGAAAGCATATCTTCTTATTCATCTTGGTTTTAAAACATGCATCAGATCAAATTCATATGTTTAAAATCCACCAAGAGGCCATCTCACTCATCAAAACAATATGATAACATTATCATCAACCATCAACAGGATGCAAGTGTTCTGGCAGGCAAGAATCACCACAACTCTCTGTTCTCAGTAATGTTTAATAGGGTTTAGATATCATGACCATGCGACACATCATTCTGCCTTTCCAGCATCCACCCACCTCTGCACCCTGCAGGAGTATCATGGACAGAGTGTCGGGGCAAGATACATGCCCACACCAGGCCAGCTCACAGTGTCTGAGAGGAAAAGTTCTTGTCTGTGAGCTTATGCACTGACCTGATGCCTGGTACTGTCATTTGTTTTATGTTGTTTGAGTGGATATGCAGAGCAGAGCATGATATTCTCAAAAAGCTGGAATTTTCTCTTCATGATCTGTTGTTAGTGTTCAACTCCCAAATCTTTACAGGAGAGTGAGTTCATCCATATTTCTATCTGCAACGGGGAAGCTGACAGTTATCAGTCAAAATGAATAATAGAAGGGGACAAACTTAACACTTAAGTGCCATTTCCACGTAAGAACACTACACAAATATATAAAACATATCGCAGAACAGGTATAAAGCAGGAAAATTTTGACTCAAACAAATCTGACGGTCACAAACGACCTTTAGCAATGCATGTTCGTTCACAGATCCATATTCATAACTACACACTCACAAACTTTAGATCGCCCTGTTCTTCCTCAGCTTCTCCCCACCTCCACACACATGCTTACACCTGTGTCACACTGCCATCCAGTCCAGTGTAGCAGCTGCGCAGCAGTGTGTTGTCCTCGCTTCGATACACGTGAGTTTGCAGAAACAGCGCTGCCTTCGCTGCCCTCTCAGTCAAAGCCTTGACTCCCAGCACCTGGCCTCCTCGTGCCATGCCTGAGATCATCAGACCTGCACACACACACACAAAATGTCTTCATGTGTCCACAAAACTTGTAAACTGACACATAAAGTCTTAAAGCTGTCAAGTGATAATCTAACTGACACATCAAGTCTTAAAGCTGTCAAGTGATAATCTAACTGACACATCAAGTCTTAAAGCTGTCAAGTGATAATCTAACTGACACATCAAGTCTTAAAGCTGTCAAGTGATAATCTAACTGACACATCAAGTCTTAAAGCTGTCAAGTGATAATCTAAGTGCTTCAATTTTGCATTCAAAGGAAATTTAACGCAATGCCTATGTACAGCGGCTGCTGCTGCTTTCCCCTCCTTCTGCTTGCTATCAGCAGGACCTGAAATCCCTGTCTATATACAGATTGTCATTTTCTCTCATTTATTTTATGTCCTGTATTTGATCATTGTTGACGTTATCTTTGGTATGGTTGAAAAAAAAAAAAAAAAATCAATTACTTTTAAATGAACATTTCTTAAACATGCTTAGAGATACAATATGAGAACGATGCACTTATAAATCATGTTAGTAAAACACACACACAAAATGTTAATAATCAGAGTGTGATGATCATTAATTCACAGCATGCAGACAGTGATGATCATTCTAAATTCATAGCATGCTGACAAACTGATTCAAACAGAGCTCTCCGCTTTTTATGTTGCATTCATGGTGCTTTTTACCATCAGCTATGATCCATTCTTAACAGATTTCACTGTATTTGACACAAAAATCAGTAAATCAGTCTTTCAATCAATCACTCAACCAGATATTTTTCCACTACAATTGCAAACACACATCAGTTGTTCTCTGCCATTTATATACTTAACAATAAATAAGAGTTCTAGTTTCCATCAGCCACATAATGATAAGCACACTGTTGACTTTCCATAATCACAATGTGTGTGTAATCTCTGATGACAGTCTTTCATTCTGCAGAACATTGCTAAGGAAGCACAGCACACACACACACACACGCACACAAAATCCACACAGCCATTGACCAATGCTTTCTCTCTCTCTTTCTCTCTCTGAACACACACACACACACACACACACACACACACACACATATATATATACATATATACGAGCACACACACGCATACACATGCCCCTTGCTGGCTCAACAGCAGACGATAAAGACGAGGGTACGATCAGATGCCGCTGTGAAAGCATCTTCTACGATCTAACGTTAAAAAAGAGGGCATGAGTGTCAAGTAAGAACATTCCAGAATGTTCTAGATGAATAATTTCCCATTCATCTTACGCGTTTGGGAGCTAGAATGTTCCAAGTTTGAACGCATGTGCATGCAGGAGGCACCAGCACATTTAAGCAGCACATTTGCACTGGAGCAGTCGCCACCACACACATAGCTACATGCTGGCG
This sequence comes from Conus betulinus, assembly GCA_016801955.1. Lineage (NCBI taxonomy): Eukaryota > Metazoa > Mollusca > Gastropoda > Neogastropoda > Conidae > Conus > Conus betulinus. The sequence goes on from JADBJO010013170.1 coordinate 23,116, forward strand.
GGAAAAAATTAATGCCTAAAATTAGAATAATTTACATCTAAAAAAAACAAAGAACAAAACAGTAATATCAGAAAAAAAAGGTCTGTAGACAAATGACAAGGGAAGTGAAACAATGGGCTTAGAAAATGGAGTTTGTACCTTGTCTGTTGTATATTTCTTCTCATTCTGCCACAAAGAAATGAAAGCGTAGTTTCTATACATATAACTAGTGACCAAAGGAAATATCAAACTTTATACTATCTCATTAAGTGTAGTGAAAGGTTTCTGTCTGTTGCACACACCATAAATCATCACAATCAGCCAGGAAAAAAAAACAACAACAGCAAAAATCAGTTCCAGTAAAAACAAAAAAGAGACAAACAAAATAAACACACACACACACACACACACACACACACACACACACACACACACACACATTAACAAAGAAACGAAAACAGAAATCAAAACCAACCATTCCAGGCAGAGATCATTTTGTTATCCAAGTGAGGTTTGGGTCTGTGCAACCTTTTGTCAAAGAGAACCTGTCGACACTTCTTCAGAGCGGCATCCACGACCTCTGGCTGCAGGTCAAATTTACTGGACGTCTGTTCCAGGCTGCCTTGTGTCATCAACACATTCTGGTGTTTCAGTTCTTCATGGGGATCCTGACACAACAAGATACATTGAACTATTTTCCATGCAGTGTGTGTGTGTGTGTGTGTGTGTGTGTGTGTGTGTGTGTGTGTGTGTGTGTGTGTGACCGGTGCGTGTGTGCGCACATATGTAGCTGAAAGTGTGGGGGGGGGGTGTTTGTGTGCCTTCATGATTGTATGCATGTATGCATGTGTGTGACCCACGTATGAATCTGTGTGTGTGTGCATGTGTGTGTGTGTGTGTGTGTGTGTGTGTGTGTGTGTGTGTGTGTGTGTGTGTGTGTGTGTGTGTGCATGTGTGTGTGTGTATGCAAGCGCATGTGTGTGACAGTAATATATGTGTGAATAGCTATGTAAGCCTGAATGTATGCATTCCTCAAGCACACATTTGATCAGATGGGCTTGTTGCCATTTTCAGATCTTGTTTGTTTACAAATAATACATATCCAAACACAATAAACAGCTAAGCTATACATATACATCCCCTGCTCATATATTTAAACTTTCCTCTCTTGTCATTACCAATCCACCTCAAAGGAATCGAAACTATTTACCAAAGCCTAAAAAAAAAAAATGCATATTAACAAAGGCATCCACAACAACAAACTTGCGTTTCTTCCAAGTAATAGCTACAAAATCTTTATCCTCAATTCCAACTCAGTCCTTCACCTGCAAAGGATCCACATTGCCCTCTTGCTTGCAGCCGTAGTGATAGCAGAAGACCTCAGCCAGGGGGGGACCCTCTTCCTCCTTCACCCTGCCCTCCAGGAGGGAGTGTAGTTCCTCCCATGTCCACACACAGAAAGCCCCCTCCTTCTTCTCCTTGGAGTCGGCAGTTGGCAGGGAGTCGGCGTCTTCTGCACTGTAAAATCCACCCTCCTGTGACATGAAAAAAAAAGTGTACAGGGTTGTTTGTTGGTTGGTTGGTTGTTGTTTTTTTTCTCTGTATAGCACCTCGTCAATACCAAATACATCCAATTGTTTTCCCTTTTTTCGTAAAGGTCTTTTAACTGGTTCCCATACTGCATCATACTCCCTGTTCTCTTCTTTTATTTGCTCATAAAGGTTCAAGTCAGGAATGTCTCTGCTGACTCCAGACTCAAAATTCTTCTTGCACAAGTTATTAAGAAGCCATTTGACGCACATATGATACTGCAGAGCAATCAAAAGAACATCTTGCACTATGAACATTCATGGTGGGTCCCATCTGTCTCAATTTGTATACACTGCTGGACCAAACTTACAGCGTGGGTAATGTGGTTCAAATTGTATCATGTTTATAATTCTTACATATCTACCTTGTGTCAGAAATACACCACCGATTGTCAGATTTGAGCTTGGAATATTTCATTTTGTTCTCTCTCATCTCGTACAGTAAATCTTAGTTTGACATCAACAATGGGATATTTTTCTCTTGGCATTTTGATAGCAGACAGATGCAAGGGAAGTAATGTGCTCAGTTTTCTTTGCACGGCAGAAAAAGTGGATATGACAGAACTTCCAAAGCAGATCTGTCTGACTGAAAAATTCTGCTATTGGGCAAACTCTCTAATCAACCGCAAGGAACTGGTCCCGAGATAAAACAGCGCAAGTAAAATGACTAATATATGCTAATATATGCAAGTGCTCAGCTGGTAAAACTTCTTAGTCCTTGACTATTTTATGTAAAAAAAGACCTTTTTGCAATAAATCCAACGCACTTTCAAACGCTCTAGCCTTTGAAATTGCACATTATTTTTCTAAAGGAAACATGAGTTGTTATTATTGGATTCCATACATGATTTGCAATAGCTACAATTGTTCATGTCAGTTTACTTACAAGATGGCTCAAATCTCTGTTGACGTATTCAAAAATATCTCCAGCTATCTCTGCGAACACTTCTTCTTTTGTGATCTGAAACAGAACCAGAGAGGAACAAATTCATATTTCTTACCATCTCTACACATGCCTCTCCACAAACAATACTATCATTAGTAATTGAAAAAAAAAAACAAGCACATGCCTCTCCATGAACACCTTATCATTAGTGATTGGGAAAATTAACAAACTCAAAACAGCTTTTTCTTCACAGCAGTGCACACTGCTTTCTGCTAATTCAGAGTCAACACAAGAATATGAAGAAAATGGCAGTAAAACTGATAATCAGTTTTAATCTCATCTGATTCAATCGGGAAAAAAATCTGATAAACTGAAACTAAAATATTAACGCTAGTAGCAGAGATTTACACAGATTATACAAATATTACAAAGCAACAAATTTTACTTTACAGCCTAACAAAATATATGGACTTTGACTAACGTATGTACATTGCAAAAAACATTTACATAACAAAACAGCAATAAAACACTGTACCACCAATACAACTCCAGGATAGAAAATCAGATTTATAATCATATTTTCTCTGCCTATGACTTACTTTGCTTGACGACAACTGCATATGATAATCTTATTCACTTGGCTAAATTGTGATTCCCTACCATTCCCTCAAGCCTGCTAAGACACACAAAAAACATTTCACATCCTACTACCTGCTAGTGATCGGGTGCATGCAAGCTACAGAAATATCCTGAATGATACATTAATTCATTAAAACACATTTGCACATGCAAAAACGCACATACATGTGTAAACCAAGGAAAAAAGATGAAGCAGAAAAAGAAAAAAAGTGGAAAAAAAAAAAAAATTACCCATCATCACACTACACAAAACAAAATATCCACAGTAACAGCAGAGATTCACACAAATGGAACAAACCTTCAAACATCATGCCATTTGCCTAACAGCCCAGCCAAACACACAGGCTAAAGAGTAAAACGTTCATAATACAACAAACAAAATGTACACAAATAAGTATCAAATGCCCCACCACACTGAATTACAACCCCAGGAATACAAAATAATTTGTATAATTCCCTTTCACAGGCCTACAGCTTGTTTTGCCTGACTGCAACCATATGCAGACCTACCTAGGTCTGACAGTACCCTTAGTAGTAGAATTCCAGTACCCCTTAGTAGTAGAATTCCAGTTTTCAGAGGGAGCAATGGATGTTTAGTATGACCATTGCAGCATTTCCACAAATCAACTCCTTTACAATTCCAAATAATTTTGTGGGAATTTTGTGAATGTGATCCAATCTGTTATGTTCTGTGAGTATCATTATCAAAGACATCAAGATTAGTAATATAATTTCAAAGAACGAAATAAAGATTGACTGAGAATTTAACAGGAACGTCAAGCTACAAAGCTTCTGATGGAACAGTAGTTAGCGGAAACATGTAATCTAGGGCACTGACATTTTTTAATCTGTCTCAAATGTTGAACAGATTCGATGTCAACAGTCCTCACATACACACATCTACACCACTTCCCTTCTCTAATTCACATATCTGTCAAACAGAGCTCACTCTGAATACTTGTTCAGCCAAGGATGTATTTATACTGTGTACTTCAACAGGTATTGACCGACACCTGCTAATCTTCTTGTTTTCTTGTCTTTTAAGCCAATGTCAGCGAGTTGTCCCATTTGGTTTTTCTTTTTTTTTTTTTTTTTTCCTTTTTATTTTGTCGCTGGCCTCTGATTCATAAACACTTTCATGGTACTTCTGTGATACCATCTTACTGCATGAGTGAGAACCCTTTCGCCTCCAGCATCACTTGATTGCTACTCCCACAAGTCCCAGAAGTCAGCACAAACCCCTCACATGAACTGCAACAATGTAAAACAAAATCACAGGCTTTTCCAGTCATCAAGATTGTAGGTTTTTAATATGCCCATTGTACCATACTCTGGGGGTGGGGGGTGAGGGTGAAACACAGAAACTATGGACCATCGTAGCACTCAGCAGGTCTGCATATATGATAAACTTAATTGCTTGGCAAACTTGCGAGCCCTGCAACCAAGGAGAAAAAGAAGAAGCAGAAAAAATTAGGGAAGAAGAGGATACAGTTTCACTGGTGTTGCTCACCTGATAGGCATCCAAGTAGCTGACAGCCAGCTGGCCCTGGTCATACAGCATTTTTTCAAAGTGGGGCACATGCCATATGCGGTCAGTGGAATATCTGTGAAAACCCTGCAAGATAAAAAAAGGAGAGAAGAAATATCAAATAAAAGCATTGATCAAACATGCAGGAATCAATGCCATCATATGATAAATACTGACAGTCTGGGACAGCATTTTGGACAGCGTTTTAATTTTGAACAATGTTTTCATTTGGAGTGGCAACCGACCACATCCTTCAAGACTGCATGATGCATGCAGCATCCAGAAGGAAGTACTGGCCAACACCGACAGCAGTGGAAGCCAAGTTGTACGGCACCCTGGAGGAGCTGCGGTGGACGGCAGCCTTCATCGAGGACACCGGGCTGCTCATCTAACGGGAAGCGAATGAGGGAGAAGAAGAATTTGGACTGGAAAATAAGCAAGTGTGCTACAACGGCTTAAATACAAAGTCACTTGTAAAAAAACATAAACTACAGGAGAGACAGACAGACAAATAAGCAAGCAGACTGACCGACAGACACAGTGAGACACAGCAAAATAAAAAGAGACACAAAGAGATAAATAGAGAGACAGACACACACACACAGACAGAGACTATGTGAGAAAGATGGAGTAAAGAAGGCACAGGGCATATGACTTTCATGGTCTAGAATGCATTATACTTCATTTTCTTTTCCAAAGGAATGTCAGAACAAGAAAAATAGATGCAAGCAGGGAAAGAAAGAAGTAACATTCCATCTAGCTGACCCAAGCATGGAGAGCAGATCTGAAAGTGCACACTCTGATACAGAAAAACACTAAACATAGTTTCGGGATACAGTTCCCACTGAAGTATTTGAAATACATGCCATAACCTGTTGACTTTCAAGACAACAAAGCAACGCAATACACAATCCCATCAAAGACAGACTTAAAATCTGGGGCTCTGTGGTGTGTGAATGTGGTACACTGATACAACACCAACTTCATTACATGATATCTATATTTTCAAAGCATCAGCATCGCCTGACAATGATTTCACTCTCTTAGATGGCACAAACAGAATTTTCTGAAACAATTAGGAAAAACCTTTATAAAACTGCAGCCATAGTTTCAGCCGTAAGAGTTCAAGTCATAACATATAAAAGGAGGCCGGAACAGCTCAGTGGAATAGCGCTGGACTCGTAATCTCAGTGATCCTGGGGTTGCAGGTTCCAATCTCCGCCGAGCCGTTTTGGTACAGGGGGATTTTTTTCCTCGGAGTTAACATTGGTTTTGACTCCATTTCCCATACAGTCCTTCGAATGAGACTACAAACCTAGGTTCCGTGTGTGAACACATGCATAACATCTTGCACACATCCCCATAAAAATCCCATCACCAACTTTCGGAAGAGCAGGCCAGTTTGGCCGTTGGTATGGTGACATGTTAGACATAGCATGAACCTTCCCCGAAGCTGGAATATGGCTGCCTAATAGCGGGGGATAAAAAAACAGTCATATACACAAATCTCCACTCCCTTTGTTGGGTAGATGGATTAATCCTTGCCTGTCTATACAGGGAATGTCCACAGGAGTATCAGCCTGCGTACACAGTAGAAAAAAAAAAAAAATCTGATAAGAAGTAAGAGTTACAACCAGCATAATACAGAAAACTGAAGTGGTAATACACATAAAATGGAAGATGATTCCAAGATGGTTCCAGACTGATGACAACTACATAAGTCTCATTAAGTCTCCGCTGAGCCTTAAATAAAGGAAGTAGATATGAAACTCTGAAGAAAAGGTCTCAGGCGGAAAGAACTGCTCAGAAATATTCTCCCTCACAGTACCTGGCTTTTCGAAAAGAAAGGGAATGTGTCTGATTTAAATAATGTCATTTGTATATTCATTTCCTTGATAAATCATTTATTTTCTCTAATTTTGATGTTCATTATTGCACATATGTAAAACTGTTGATTTCATTTCATAATAATCTGCTTAGTTTTGTAATAACTATGGGAGCCAACTTCAGCCTGCTGACAACCGTTTTTGATTTATAACACATAGTGGTGCTAGTTAAATACATCTCTTCTTGAAAATTCCCCCTCCCAGACTTATTTAACCCAAATTTGTGTACCTGTAATATCTCACAGACAAAAGCCTGTAATTTGAAAAAAAAAAAAAAAAAAAAAACGTAATCTTCATAATCGCAATACTTTCGCAACTTTTCAAGATTTGGAAGGGCCGGCCATTGGCGCATAAGACTGCTTTGTTGCCATGTTTGACAAGGTAAAAGATGCAAGGCATGCTGGGAAATGTCTTCTTACTGCTTTTAACCGAAATGGTAGCAGATGAAACTCCGCATTTAACAATTTTCTTTATTTGATTTTTGTTCCAGTAATTTGGAGGGGGGGGAGGGGGGGGGGGCTGTCATTCCCATAATTTCAATTTTTTTTTTTTCCATAAAAAGTGCGGCAAAAACATAAGGGTAAAGAGGTCTGCCCTATGCTTAGAATTTTTTTTTTTAATTTTTTTTTAATCATTTTGCAGAAATTATGAATAAACTTTCCTTCTTTTCATAGAAGAGAATAATGTTTTTTTCTTAAAAACAAAATTTTTTACCCAATTCAATAAGAAAAAAAAAATTCAGAACAAGAAAAGAACTACAGTGGACTAAGAGGTGAACATTAAGAAAGGCTGACACAGTACCTGTGCGACATGATCGTGCATGCCTCCTTTGGCCATCATGCGTAAAGTGTGGAGACACATGTTGAGAGCTGATCTGCCTCTGTCTGTGTCCTTCTCCTTGCTATACAACCGAAACAGCGCATTGAAGTTGACTGGAAAAAGAACAAGAAGAAACAAGCAGTTAAGTGCCAATGTAACACACAAACATGACATGCATCCATTCACAAGCACACACAAATATACACTCACACACACAAACACTCTTACACACATGCGCACACATGCTGACACACACACACACACACACACACACACACACACACACACACACACACACACACACACACACACACACACACACACACACTTCCTTCACTGAAACCTCAGAGTTAAAAAGAAAACATTATATACTAAAAAAAAAAAAAAAAAAAAAAACGGTGGGGGGGGTGGGGGGGGGGGGGGGGGGGGGGGGGTGGGGGGGGTGGGGGGGGGGGGGGGGGGGGGGGGGGGGGGGGGGGGGGGGGGGGGGGGGGGGGGGGGGGGGGGGGGGGGGAGGAGGGGAGGAACAAAAACAGAACAGCATGATCCAAACAAGTCTCGTAGACATAAGAACCAGCAAAATAGTTACCCTAGGGTGTGGCTGTATAAGGGATATCCACAGAATGAGCAGGGCAGGGGCCATGCCACTGAGATGGCATGGAAGATCAGAAAGAACAAAAAAAAAAAAAAAAAAAAAGAAGAAGAAAAACATTACACCTGCCGCACTGCAATATGCATCAGTTTGTCCATTAGCACATAAGCATGTCATAAACATTCAGTTCTGTCAGCTCTGCCACAACCATGGCTGCCTGTCAGTCTCTAAAAGTGAGGCGACTGCAGGCAGAAAGGAACCAAAGTTTCAAAAGGTATCTCAAATAACTCCGCCAGATAACATGGACAAACGAATCACATGACAAATGCACGACATGTTTTGACCTTTTAGGTCTTCTTCAGGCAAGATAAACAACACTCAGGACAACAAAAATGAAGAATGAGCGATCACTGATCTTCTCAAATCGGGTGAAAGATGGACGTTGAATAAAAAAAAAAAAATAAAAAAAACTCAGCTAATTTTAACAAAATCTATCTAAAATTCAGTCTAATTTCAGTTCTAATTCTAAGTTCTATGAACTGTTTACTATCTGAGTGTGCTGTGTGAGTGTGTATGTATGGGGAGGGAGGAAGGGGGAAGGGAGGAGAGAAAGAGGGATGAAGGCAACTTGGGAAAGGGAGGGAGGGAGAAAAGACACAGGAGAGGTCTCTTTTGTGTGAGGCCACAGCCATGAATTAATGCAGTGTGGTCGGCTGACACGTAAATACACTGGAACAGCTTTTTAAAAATAACAATACTTGGGAGATAAAGATTCTCATTTAAACCAATATCTCCAACAACAACTAAAGTCTTGATCATTTCACTACTGACAGATTTTGATATTGCTGTACAGATGATACACAGATGATTTATTATGATTGTAACAATTTCTCTCCTTTCATGCATTCGTTGTGGAGAAGACAGTCTGCTAAACTCATCCCAGGCAATCTTGATGTATATGTGCTCCTCAACATCCAGACAACATTTTGGGGAGGGGAAAGGGGGGGAGTTGTTTGTTCTCCTTCTTACATTTACGATCCACAGAGAGTAGAAACTGGCAGTCACTATTTGATGAGAAACTGGCAGTCACTATTTGATGAGGAACTGGCAGTCACTATTTGATGACTGGCACTATTGATCTGGCAGTCACTATTTGATGAGAAACTATTTGATGATGAGAAACTGATTTGATGGAGAAACTGGCAGTCACTATGATGAGAGAAAACTCACTATTTGATGCCAGTGATGAGCGAAAACTATTGATGATGAGAAAACTGGGTCACTATTTGTCACTATTTGATGAGAAACTGGCAGTCACTATTTGATGAGAGAAAACTGGCAGTCACTATTTGATGATGAAAACTGGCAGTCACTATTTGAGTCACTATTTGATGATGAGAAACTGGCAGTCACTATTTGATGAGAAACTGGCAGTCACTATTTGATGATGAGAAACTGGCAGTCACTATTTGATTTGATGAGAAACTGGCAGTCACTATTTGATGACCAGAAACTGGCAGTCACTATTTGATGAGAGAAACTGGCAGTCTGTCACTATTTGATGACTGGCAGAAACTGGCAGAAACTCACTATTTGATGATGAGAAACTGGCAGTCACTATTTGATGATGAGAGAAACTGGCAGTCACTATTTGATGAGAAACTGGCAGTTACTACTATTTGATGGGTTTTATTCTTATCAGACTGCATGTTTTTCATTTTCAACTTTATCTTAAATACGACAAGACACAGACAGACATGATAAAATCTATATGTTTCCATATTACAATCATTAAAAGAAAACAAGGGTTCTGCTGAGTGTACCAGCCCTCAGTGTTTCAAAGCAATGAAAATAAACAAAAATCCACATGTCGGCAAATAGTACGTCAAATTAAACAGCTACCCATTCCAGACAAACTCTTCAATACCTACTTTCCAGTTTATAACAAAAACAGTAGCTTGTTACAAATTTGTAACGAGAAATAAAAACGTGTGAATACTCCAAAACAATGACCGGTGAATGGATGATATACAGACAAAAAGTTGATGATAGCTGGAAAAAACAAAACAAAATCCAAAGCAAGAGCATGTCAGTAAAGAGTAAAAATTACCAGTCTATGAGATTTTAAAGATGAGATCAGTTGATAACCACACATAATACAAGCTCTTCACCTGGCTGAGGAAATTTGGGTGCATTGCCGAAACCTCCATACTCCTCGTCATATGAGTCCTCCAGCATGCTGTACAATTTGTCCACCACCTGCAGGGAGGGCACCGCCGTCTCCCCGTGCTCCGCTACGTGAGTTCCACGCATGAGTGCATCCAGTATGGCTGTGCCTTGCTCTTCAATTTGAGGCCGAGAACTTCTCCACTGCAAGATAAACACACACACACACACACACACACACACAAAACAAGGTTCAAAGTGAGGTTTGTTTTGATAAGAAACACATGAATGAATGTTTTCTTCAGACATCACAAATAACAGACATAAATATACACAAAACAGTATCCCAAAGATGACTGTTAGCAGGAAAATGGTAAGTGTTGAACGACAGTCTTAGTTTTTCCACACTGTCACTTTGCTGCTGAGAGCAATCAGCGTAGTATTCTTCAGTGAATTTTATTTCTGTTATTTATCATGTCTGAATAAGACATACTTGTCAAAACACATTGGTCAAAACTTCACTTGTTTGTCTCTCTATGGTGTATTAAACACGTTACTTTTGTATTTATGCTTTTTATACACACTAAGGACATTAACAATTTAAGTAAATCATCCACATTGGGAGACAAATCAATACAAAAACATGCAAAGCACACATAAACGCATGCATTGTACCTTTTCAGCGATAAGCATGAGAAGAGTTTTGAATCCAGGCCGACCATAGTAGCGATCATCAGGAGGGAAGTAAGTGCCTCCAAATATTGGTTTGAGGTCCGGCGTCAACCACACACTCATGGGCCATCCTCCTCCACCACTAGTTGCCTGACAAAAAAAGAAACAACAACTAAACGCACAAAAACAGTACTCAGACATAATATTACGATGTATTAATACCAAGATTCTCTGTCTTTTTTTTTTTTTTTTTTTTTATCAATTTGAGGTACATTATTTACCAATGAGAGCCTATTTCAAAATGTACATAACAACACAATCATGATCAATACATTTATTTTCATATATCCTTCTCTCTCCATAAAAAACCTGTTCCAATATGTTTACCATCAACATCTACTATACAATCAAATACTTTTCAACACACATTTTAACGTTTCATTTCAAACACATCTTCCTTTCTCTAATGAATTTCTTTCAACATACAGAGCTCTTTATAATGAATACCATATTTATCAACATTTACAAACAGCCATTTGTTTCAGATATAACATTAATCTCCCCATTTGCATAGCACGTAACAGATTTTTAAAACATACGTCTTTCAATGCAATGTTATGGTAATGATTTTAAGTATAAATCTTGTTCAACTATGCATGGGTAATTATTTCAATATGCAAAGCTTCAACAAATACACCAGAAAAAAAAATCATTACCAGAAAAAAATCAATACATATGGTAATTCTTACATACACATACACACATGCATGCACACCTCACCTCCGACCAAATCCCTATCCCCTAACCCTTACAATGCGCACTTAAAATGTAGCAGTTTAACTAATTCAAAAACGTAATTCAAAACACACACTCTTTCTCCAATGAAGTGACTACCAATTTCAAAAACAGTAAGAAGGCCAGGTTCAGTTTTTGATTTTTATTTCCCTCATCTTTGGCTTCTACATTCTTAAACCAACAAGTCCAAGACTAAGTATCATTAATGAGAAGAAACAGTATCTTGTAATCTGTGTTTGTCTCTTTCGTTCCGCAGAACAGTAATTTTTCTTTAAGAAACATTAATTTAGTTTTTCTGCTGTCACCTATTTTCACTAAAATCAGTTTTATTTAATGCCAACAGCATTTCAACTTTGTTCTAAAAAAAAAACAATGAAACAACTTCTCAACCTTTTTCTTTTCAGTTTCCTTTCTTAATTATTTTCTTTTGCAAATATTTATGCTTGTTAACATTTCCAGGGTAACTTTTGTTCTGTTTTAACTTTATTTGTTTGCTTTGTGTGTGTGTGTGTGTGTGTGTGTGTGTGTGTGTGTAAACAGAGTGATAGAGATTGTGATTTATTTACTCTTGACTGTAAAATAAAGACAATCACAAAGAATGTGAACATTATTATAGCTTCACTGAAATAAACCGGCATTAAATAAGTTTTTCAATTGTTATAAACATCTTGATGTTGAAGACGTAAATACTATGTCATGCTTTTGACTGACAATCAAAAAACTTTTGTTTTTTTCTTTAACATCATGTAAAAAGAAGAACCTATGGTTACACAGTGTCACACAACAAAGCTTCAGGCAGGGACTTTCTATCAGTTTTGATGCTTCAGTCCCCTGTGTTCACTATTCAGCTGGAAATATTCAGTCTTGCATTCCCCTCATTACCCACTCCCATACGATACAGTCAATTCCAGGCTCATACTATCAGAGCCCCAGCGTCAACAACAGACAGGCAGCTGCTGTTCTCAATATTAGGTCAGAATGAAGCTGAGACTAAGAATAATGCTATTCCCCCTAGTGGTGCAGAGTGAGACCAATGGCGTTCATGAATCCTGATATCAACATGTGCACAGTACAACAATAAATTTCAACCTCATCGTAATTTTATACCATGCGCATCATGAGTGAGAAAAGTATAAGTACAAAGAAATTCAAGTACAAAGTCACCTGCACAAAACTCATGTAGACTCTGTCCACATCAGGCCTCTCTTCTCTATCCACTTTGATACTGATGAAAAACTTGTTCAACACTCGCCGATCTCTGGGTTTTCAAATGACTCACGTTCCATTACATGGCACCAGTGGCATGTCGAATAGCCCACAGAGAGGAAGATGGGCTTGTCTTCGGCTTTGGCTTCTGGATAGCTTCTTCACCCCATGGGTACCTTGTTCCAACACACAATAAAACATTCACACATTCTGGTGTCCTTAGCATGTGTGCATGAGCAAGTGAGTGAGTAAGTATGTAAGTGTGTGAATGAAATGAGTGAGTAAGTGAGTAAGGGAGTGACAAAGTAAGATGAGAATGTGTGTGAGTGTGTGTGTGTGTGTGTGTGTGCACGTGTGTGTGCACATGCGTGCATGCGTGCGTGCGTGTGTGTGAGTGAGTGAGCGAGTAGATGAGTAGGTAGGTGTTGTAAGTGAGTGAGTGTGAGAGTGTCAAAGTAAGAGTGAGAGTGTGAGCGCGACTGTACTGTAAGTGTGTGTGTCTTGTATGGGAGAGTGTGCAAACATTCTGCAGATATCTCTTCTTTCAATATTTTTATCAGTGATGCACATACTGCAACATACACACATCAAAATTCCCTCCCTTCTACTTGTTGCAGATACTAACTCTGCACGCCATCCTGCAAACTTTTATTAAGATCCATCTAACTGCTTCCCACCTAAGCTTGCTAAAGAATGAAACGAACTACTTTTAATTTCTAAATTAACTGAATATTCATTAATTGTGGTTTTTTTTATGTTTCCTCAGCTCTAGTTCAAAGGATGAACTGAGTCTGTGGATGAAAGCAAACAAACCAAAACTGTCATAATATCCAGTCTGTATGTGAAACAGGTTTGACAGAAAAATAACATTGATGATAATCACATCTAAGAAGTTGTTAAAACAAAACATCCTGCTTCACTACAAAAAGTACCATAGTCTTAAACCTGCATACATGGTGAAAAGCACATAAACAAATAAACCTATCATCCAGTGCAGGAAAAAAGACAAATTATAGAAAGAAAAGACAGCAAACAAACAAACATTGTTACACAACACTGACTCGCATGTCATCTTTACCAGTGAACAGGATTGGAAGCATGCTGAAGTAGGTAGGGTGACTTTTCCAATGACAAGCGGTTCTGAGAAGCGCTAGAACCACCATCACTGCCTGCCTGAGGTTGCCATGGTGCAACTGCACAAAACAAAGCTGGCTAAAATTAATAAATCTACCAAAACAATGACATCCCAATAACCCATGTTAGGTCAGTTGTAAACCACCAGGTGTCTGCTTTCAGTTTCAGTTTTAGTTTCAACGAAGAGGTGTCGCTGCCTTATGACTAGCCCTGATTACATGCTATCGCCACAGTGCATAGGAACTACCAACAGATAAGAAGAGACTCCAGAAGAGATTCTCAAGGACAAGTCAATGCTATGTCTGACCAACGCATAAACCCATTGCACTGGGAAGGCCATGTATACCTGACATGATCAGTACCGCAAACTACAGCTGTGTATGTGAGCATGTGGGTGTGTGATGTTGAGGGAGTGGGGGGGGGGGGGGTGGGATTGAACAATGTTTATGCTAAGAAAATAAACGGATAAAATTCTAGATTCATACTCACATTCTCCCACATTTGTCCAATATCCCATGTTTTACAGATACTAATGACGTCACTGACAAAACTGTTTCACACCAGCATCCAGAAATTAATGGATTGACAAATCTTTTAGCTGCCTTTACAAAAAAAAAGTCCTTGCATCTGTTTTCATGCAGTCAAGGCAGATGCGAGGGGAAAAGGAAAAAAGAAGTAGACCCAGACTCAAGAAGTATGAGCAAAACCTCCACTCACTTCCACACAATCCTCCACTCCGCTACCACACATACCACACCCCCCAACAATGCAAATACATACCCATCCCTAAACATACTTATGCCAATCTAATGCAAATACATACCCATCCTTAAACATACTTATGTCAATCATGCACACCTACTGTCTGTGTGTACTGATTAAGACCACTGTCATGCCCTTGATCCCTCTCTCTAACAAGACTAGGCTACCAACTTTAGTAACATTTATGCAGTTATTTGTACAACATATTTCAATTGCAGTGACCAGTCTGCAAGTTAAGATTACCAAAACAATGCAAAAAAAAAAAAAACTGACTGCATCTTATATCAAAACTTCTGCTGTAGTGTTGCCGTCACAACAATTTCAATCTGATTCAAACGACATGGTATCAGAAACTCTCCGATTCTGATGACACGTTTCACCCCTCGTTTTTGGTTTTTTGTAAACATATTTCCCGCTCTTTTAAATGGTGGTCAAACCCACATAGCAGCATTTCAAAAGGTTAATTTCACATGCTCAATGAAAGCTTAAAGAGTAAATTTGTGCTCCAAAGCGAAAAATAACAGAACATGCATGTGCCATAAGGAGCCCTTCGTGCACAGGAAGCTAAGATTACTACATATCTTACTATCTATGATGAACATTTTGAAAGTCATTCGCAAAGGTAATACACCCCGTTTCTCTGATCAAATGTAGCCTTTTCATGCAACTTACTCCTCTTCCCCCCACTTCTTCACACACACACCTTTCCCCCACAAAATACGGAAGTTTCTGTTTGGACACGCACTTGTATTCTGTATATGTTTTAAGCTATCTTTTTTTTTTTTTTTTTTTGTGGGACTCATAATCATATCAAGAAAACAGTTCATAGACTGGGGCTGCATGTTGCCTACCTGCCCACTGCAACTAGGGAAGTGCTGAGGACAGTCATCCTCAGGTGCTGTATAAATTTCTCACCCTTTGAGTCATTATTATGACTTAGGCAAAATCACTGGCTGTTGAAATCGTGTGCAGTGTAAACCTGATGGCCTTAATTTCGTTGATATGCGAACTGATCTGATGGACATGAGGAACCAGTCAGCATCTGGCAGATTAGCCTTGCCGAATGTAAGGGGTATGTCAGAAAAGTGAGCAAGAGGTGGACGAATGGGAAGGGGGGTGAGGGGTGAAGAAGTGGGAGGAGAGGCTGAATTACTTCCTATGTTGTAGTTGGTTACTGTGAACCCTTATTGTCACCATGGTATTTCTGAGCTTTGATCACGCTCAGTGGTATAACGAAGAGCAGCTGAATGTGGTGGTTCCCACCCCACCCTACCAACTAGTTTACAGCACAATAGTGCACCCATTTTGACTGAATAACAGGACTGTATTCTCAATTGTCTTGAACACTGAATTGTAAGCATCAGGATCTATGTATGATACAGACCATACATAAATATCTGGACATTTATGCTTTGATCTCATTTTCTCCTGAAGTCACCCCTTTTCGTCACTTGACAGAAAGACGCTCAACTAAAGATTGTAAAACTTTATACCCTTTGATTGATTATCGTCTCATCTTCTTCTTCTTCTGATAATGGCCATTATCGGAAGAAGAAATGACCAGTTGGGGGGTGAGAGGTCTTGAGGCATGTTCAGACCTCCCACCTAACGAAGTGTGGACACCGCAATGGTCTCCAGCACAACACCAGGCTTCGCTGGCCCAACTCGGCAACAAGGCTGGGCTGGGATGGAAAGGGTAAGCGGTGGGGGGAAGGGGTAGTGTAGGTGAGTTAGGCAAGGCCTGACACCCTGCTAGTAGAAGGGGTCAAGCGTGGGAGGGGGTGTAAGGGGGGGGCAAGGCAACTTCCGAAGGGAGTCTTTACGGGGGGGTTGATACAGCCAGGCCTAGTGCCTGCAAAACCAGCTACTCCAATTATCCATCGTCGAGTGCTGTGCAGGATTCTGTCCCGGTGATATAAATTCTTTGCAGTGAATGGTTGCTTTGGTGTTCCTACTGCTTCAGTTTTCATTTGGTGACAATTAATAGAGCCAGTGCACACGACCGCGACGTGCATAAAAAGGGAAAGGTAGACTGCACTTATATTGAATGAGTAATATTTGCAACCATCACCCACCCTTTGCTTCGCAACGGTTCGGGACAAAGAAACCGGGCGACTGTCACTGTCGACACTGTGATTGTACCTGTTTTCACCTTAACCCTCGATGAGAGTCCTCTCCCGAAACCCAGTCTATACGTCCACTTTTCCACACCGATTTACTGCAAGCAGCTGT
>JADBJO010013170.1:47500-53853 GCA_016801955.1 Conus betulinus
AAGACAGCTGTTTTTGTACTAGTGTAACTAAAGTAAATATTTGATCAACTGTGCTGTGTACTTCTTTCTGAATCCCGCTTGTGACTCATTTAATATGACATTGTCTTCTACCCACTGTGTCAAACGTTTATTGAGAATAAAAGTGTACAGTTTGCCACCAACGTTCAATAATGAAATACCCTATAATTGTCTGGTGAATTTACATCACCTTTTTTATGTAATGGCTGTATTATGGATTCCGACCAGACCAGTGGAAAGGTTCCGGAATCAAACAATTTATTGAAAAATTTAGTCATGAATGAAATAATTAAAGGGGGAGCATATCTGTAAAATTCCCCACTAAAACCGTCTGTTCCGGAAGCTTTTCCGTTCTTCAAAGCTTTGATAGCAAACACACCACCTCTGATTCTGTTATTTCAGAGTCCAAAAGGGAGCTGTCTATATCAACCTCATCCGATAGTTGTTGATAATCAAAAACGCATTTTCATAACAGATATCCGGACATAATCTATTATCTTGCATTGAATCATCATTAAAAACCTTGTAAAAGTGATCATACCATTGCTCTTGGTTATAGAGGTGTCTGGCATTCGAACAGAAACTCTTGCTTTAACAGTTCCCCAAAATTTTTCTTTGGATCATGTTTATTCCTCTCTAGTAAATCTAGTGTACGAATTTTATCTTCGGCTTTTTTTGTCATTTAGAAAAGATTTATATTCCCTTTCGTTTCTCAATATAGATACATCGAAGTTTCTTCTGATTGTTTTTTTATCTTTACAGTTAGAAAAGTTTCTTAGGGAACGTTGCAAATCTGATTTCTTTTCTTTACATTGGACATCGAACCATGGATTGTTTTTCGTTCGGCCTACTACAATCTTTTTTCTCATACACTGCCCTGCCAGAGCCAAGCCTTCGTAGAATTTGCTCAAAGCTAAACTTGCATTCTCTTCGATTAATCCTGTAGCTTGGTCAAAAATAGCTACAATTTCCGAACACGTAAATACTTGATGGTACTCATTTAATTTTTCATGGTTCCATACAAACTTTTCTAACAAAGCCTTTACTGGTCTTTTATGAACGTGGGCTGAATCTTTTCCAGAACTAAATAGTAGTTCTAAAGGTAAATGTTTAGAATCTGTTACATGTAGAACTTGCAAGATTCGAGCATGCTCAAAAATGCATCTTGACATCAAAAAGTAATCAATAACGCTAGATCCATTATATGAGATATATGTATAATCACCACATTTATCTAATGATGAAAGGCCATTCAAAATCAACACGAAAACTGCTCACATAATTTAAGTAGGTAACGGCCAAAATCATTAGTTATTTCATCTTAGACTTTCTCAAAAACTGACCATCCAGGTTTGTATCATCATCTATCCACAAATCGGTGTCAGGAAGGGAGAACTCTTTGCAGTTACAGTTGCCAGTCCTTGCATTAAAATCGCCTGTAAGAATGAGAGGGAGTTCACCATGCTGTTCATAAATATCAAGGATACAGTTTTCAAGCAAATAAATACCATTATCAATGTCTATTTCTCTGTAATAAGGACTATGACATGGGGAATGTACATGCCTATAAGTATAATATCACTATGTAAGCCTGTGAATTCTTTAGAAAGTTTCAAGACAATGCAGTTATCAGATTCTATTGGAATACGTGTAATAAGGTTAGAATATGTTTTTTTTAACCATAAGGGCAACGCCACCAGACAAGCGAGACCGCGCACAATCTGACAATTTCAGTCCAGGTGACACAAAAACATCAAAAGATGGAAAGACATGCTTGGAAAATCAGCTGCGAATGTTTTCTGTGAGAAAACGACATCATATTTTGAAAAAAGTAATCTTACATCAGGTTGGTAAACAGTGCGTAAGCCTTCGATATTATACGAGAGAAAAGCAATGGATCGGCCATTTAAAGTTTTAACATTGTTGGGACACAAATCAACCCCAGTTGTCATGACACGGGCAGGGCCAAGTCCCTAGGTATTGGATTCTACATTGACATCAGTCCGCGAAGAACCAGTTCCAACACGAGGGAAACATTCTGTAACCTGCTGTTGTCTGGATTTTGCTTTACTTCGTGTCAGTCTGACATGTGATTTGGGTGTTCAGATTCCATGGAACAGTTTTTTGTTGATCTGACCTCACTACACCATGCAAGGCTGAACTAAGACAGTTGGTCTCTTCAGATTTAACAGCCAGGTTTACCGAGGACTGACTCTCCATGACATCAACGTCAGCCCATGGGTCAGTCAGCTGTTTAACCAGGGTCTCGCTGTTGTCTGCGTTGGTTTCTGGAGAGGTGGGGGTGACACGTGAAGGAGGTGGAGAGGGTGTTGACCGGGACACAGACTCTGCAGCAAGATCCCCAGACGGTGCGTGCCTGGCAGGGCAAAGGGGTACTGGTGCATGGTACATCGCACGCCACCGCTTCAGACTTGTCCCTGCTAAATGAACTCTGCCCGGAGGAGACGGCTGTAGCATCAGAAGCCATCTGGTAGATTGCCCCTGGGTCGTGTTCAGGTTCCGGCGGATGTTCAGATGTCGATTGTGGGCAGAAAGCAACGTTCTCAGAGTAGGACTTGGTATCCTGACTTGCCTCCACATGTTCAGGTGAAGACAGTCTTGCCCCCACACTTGTCGATGACCATACTCTCTCTAGGACGAGGAGTTCGCTGTGGCTTTTGGGTGTTACCTGATGGTAATGTGTGTGATGTCTTAACACACCTTTGTCTAAGACTGAGCATTCCACCGGTATCGTTGGATCATTTACTGGCTGTGGAGTAATGCGGTGATGGTCACTCTCTTTATGCCGTTGGTTGCCTATCCTGTCCTGTGTCTGTGGGGTGTTCACTGAGTCCCATGGTCGATGATTTGGAAGTGACGGGGAAGGAATCCATGTCAGCAGTCCCATGGAAGTTCTTCACTGGCGTTGCCTGGGTTCAGCTTCTGTCGTGAGCGTGGGACGTCTGTGTAGGCATGATGTTGACCCACATCAGACTGAGCCAAATCATGTTGAGCCTCACCACGCTTATCCATTGGTTCGTTAGTTCCATAATGCCGCTTTGAATTGCCTGGCTTAGGGTGTACACTCAGAGCAGCATTGACATGATTTACAGGTGTGTGTGTGTGTGTGTGTGTGTGTGTGTGTGTGTGTGTGAGTGTGTGTGTGTGTGTGTGTGTGTGTGTGTGTGTGTGTGTGTGTGTGTGTGTGTGAAATCTGCGTAAAGAGATAAGAAGATACTGAGACGATTTACTACATCAATAACAACGTTATTGGTGACAACAACAACTACTACGTCTACTTTTGCTGCCATTGCTACTGCTGCTGCTTCTGTTTCTACAACTTTTACTTCTTCTATTACTACTACTATTAGTAGTACTACTATCAGATTGCTGAAACAACCACCACTACCACCACCATCATTACTATTGCTACTGCTGCTGCTGCTGCTGCTGCTACTACTACTACTACTACTACTACTACTACTACTACTGATGATGATGATGATGATGATGATAATGATGACGATCACGATGATGATGATGATGATGATGATGATGATGATGATGATGATGATGATGATTAGATGTTAGCGATAACGATCACTTTCCTCACTATTACGAAGCAGCAGGTCGGGCTTTGAAACAAAAACACTGGGAACAACAAAATCATTGTATCTTGTTTTTTTCTTTTTTTCTTTCTTCTAGTGTCAAGTTGTAACCACTCAGTGACAGGCGTACAACATCTAGGTCATATACATGTTTTTAGATACAGCACCCGTTATCTGGGACATTCCCTCCCTCCCTCCCCCACCGCCTTCACCACACACCATGGGTGAAAAAGTGTCTCACTTGGTTCGATTGTTTCCCGCTCCGGGTTTTTTCCCCCATTTGTCACGTGATTCATGGCGTAGATGACAAACCACCGGTTCTTTCACTAGCTATTTGCCAAGCGTGTCGTGGCTGATGAAAAATAAAGCTCGATGATTACTATTTTCTTTTGTCTTTCTTTTTCTATTCTTTTTTTTTTCCTTTCATCTGTTGGAAAATACTTTTTTTTTTCGTGTTCATGTAACCAATGATTCAAATATAGCATTTTAGTCATTTATTCAGTACTTCTTGGACGAATAAGATCATGTTTTGCACATGTTCAAATGGTTATGCAGCTGTTGTTATAGGCTATGTAGTTATAATCAAGCGGAGTCAAAAATGTCTAATAAGAAAACATTATCAACACTGCCCTATTGAGAAATGTGTGCCCTCTAACACACCTTTCGAAAGAAAAAAAAAACACATCTGAAATGAACTGTTTCTGATACATACGGTTCTAAAGAGTGTAATGAAAGCAGAGAAAAAACCAGAAAAGTAAATAAACAGAATAATATGGAGTGACTAGCAGACTGACAGATGATATTGAAAAGGTTATTAACAGTAATCTATATTATCATCATCATCATCATCATCATCATCATCATCATCGTCATCATCATCATCATCATCATCATCATCATCATCATCATCTTCATCATCACCACCATTATCATCTTCTTACATCATCATCACGTGACAACAGATACTTTTCAACGTCACCACCATCTCCACAGAATCATTATTAGCATCATCTGGAACACCAAAGGTTGCAATTACAATTAATTCATTAAGCAACATACAGACTCAGTAGAACAATAACCACCACTCAGAGTGTCACTGCCAGCACTGAAACAGGGAGGAATTTTCCGTCTTAGTTCACTTTAAGATTCTGTTACTGTATGTCATATGAGTCACGGGTGAGCTTGTTCGTCCTCACAACACATACCAGTGGAAAAAGTTGAGGAGCGCGTTATTGAAGGTGGGATGGCAGGCACAGTCGATGTATAATGAGCCACCGTGGTTCAGCGGGTACGTCGTGATTTCCCAGCTGGGAAGGTCATAGGTTCCTTACCCAAGAGAGGGGGGGGGGGGGGGGGGGGGGGGTGTCTTTGATGGATTTTTTGTTTGTTTGTTTTGTTTTTGTTTTTTTTTTTTTTGTCCAAGCTGATGTGATACACCAGAAATACTACCATGCCCAACACATCGGCATATTGGTCACAGCCCACGCTCTGAACGCTACAGTAGTGTTTCCGCGTAAAAACTATGCGGTAAGAACTGCAGAGAATACGCTTAATCAGCCCCCTAAGCAATACACTACCCCTCGAGTTTTCTACAGCGACAGTGCTATAGACTCTGTTTTGACTTTCCCAGTTAACTTGGACGAACTGATTTTGGACTCAGTAACGTCCTCATGTTTAGAAATTCTTCAAGCACTTTTGTTTGCAATTTTATTTGGACAAATCAGTTTTGGACTCAGTAACGTCCTCATGTTAGAAATTCTTCAAGCACTTTTTTGTTTTGTTTTTGAGAGAAAACCGTTCTGTAACTGCAGGGGAGAAAAAGAACAAAAACCAAAAACAAAGGGGACACCACTCAAAATGAACTTTCAATTTGCAGAAGTTAGTTACAAAAAGAAAATTACCAACCTATGACAGTGTTTTTAACGTGAATATGTTATGTGTTATGTTTGTAGCTGAAATATAGGGTGACCCACGTGAGCTGGAGTAGTGATGTATCCGTACGCTATAACGACAGTCGTGTTTACAGCATAGGTCACAGGCATTACGGCTATTCTCATAGCGCGAGCCGCGGACCGCCGTTTTTACGCCACCTTAAACCCCGAGTTTAGTATTCTACGAGCTCAAGTTTGAAGGCTGGAACAAATAAGAGTGTCATGGGCACGAGACTTCACAAGGGGGAAGGCTTATCCTTGGGGCGAGGGATGTGAGAGGTGAGAAGAATGAAAGGAAACGGACGTGAGATTTAAAAGGGAAAATTCAAGTTAAAGATATGACCACCACTTCAAGCTCTTTTTGCTGTAGAAACGTCAGCATTTGATTGTTTTATGCACCAGTCAGACGACTACTTTTCGTGCACTAATCACAAGACATTACAACTGTCGGACATTTTTTTCCTCGCACGCAAAGAAACCCCAAGACAGTCTAGCGAAATCTTGCCTTTTCCTGGCCTCGCTCGCCGCTAGGGTGTGCAATGACACACGGACACTCGCCAAGCAAGCGATGTACAGTTCTCGCCACCCCTCTCCACGTCCATGGCCAGTGATGAGGTCGTATGAAAGTGGTCGGCACTGGTAAGTTCTTGCGGCCTGTCGCAGGATGGCCGTGAGGGTGTCCTCCCGCGGAGAGAGAGAGAGAGAGAGAGAGAGAGAGAGAGAGGGAGGGAGGGGTGGGGGGAGGAAGAGAAGATACAGCTGAAGGTTCCAGTGGGACCAGATAAGGACTGTACTC
>JADBJO010013171.1:0-5000 GCA_016801955.1 Conus betulinus
AAGTCATTAAAAAAAAAAAAAAAAGCTCATTTCACACAACCCTTTAAAAACACCTAAAACACACCAGGAATTTTGTTTAAAATCTTTCTTCTGTGAAATCTTAGATCTGACGAAAAATGTTGTAACTCCTTCATAAATTCAAAGATCACATCAGGTGGGACATTTCTGAATAAGGCTTTCAAGGAATCTGCTGTAAAATGTTTATGTCTCACATCATGCAAGTTCCAACACTCGAAAAGAATATGTTTCATATGTTTCAGCGTGGCTGCCTGACTGCGTGCGTGCGTGCGTGCGTGCGTGCGTGATCACTCACAATTATTACGTATCTCACTGATGGATGATGATTATGCTAAACCATACTTTTAGCAAAATATTACAACGTATGTTGTCATCCATTCCATGAAGA
This sequence comes from Conus betulinus, assembly GCA_016801955.1. Lineage (NCBI taxonomy): Eukaryota > Metazoa > Mollusca > Gastropoda > Neogastropoda > Conidae > Conus > Conus betulinus. The sequence continues at coordinate 407 of JADBJO010013171.1, forward strand.
TCAGATATATGGATGAATAGGTTGATATATATATATATATATATATATATATATATATATATATATATATATATATATATGAATGCATGTATAATATGTATGCACATATATATATACTCCCAGCTGGGAGGTTGGGGTACTATCATACTCTCTCTCTCTCTAGGTCTCTCTCCACTCCCCTCCCCCCCCCCCCCCCCCCCCCCCCCCCCCCCCCCCCCCCCTGCTATGCAGGGAAAGATTCTAGAATCGCAAGTTAAGGGCACTTGCCCAACTTGGACCGACTGCCACTGAGTGAACGTCGGTGCTGGACTTTGGCGGTGGTGGGTCTGGGCCCCGCGGATCCCAGGAGATGTGTGTATGTGTGTGTTTGTGTGTGTGTGTGTGGGGGGGGGGGGGAGGGGGGGGGAGTTGGGGGTGTGGTGGGGTGGTGGTGGTGGGGGTGGTGATGGGGTGTGTGATCGGGTGGCTGGCCCCAGGTTGGGTGGCGGTGTTTTGATTTGGAAGTTGTTCTTTTGGAGGCTGACGGCGTTTGGGGGGGTGGTGGGGGGTGGTGGGGGGGGGGGGGTGATTAGGGGGTTGTTCTTTGGGATCCCGTAGGGAGAGGGTGACCTCCTTTGGAGAAAGACCCCTTTTACATCTTCTTTCCCTCGTGCCGCCCGCCACTTCCTGGGGCTCCTGTCCCCCCTTTTTCCTCTCTCCCCCCACCTCGCCGCCCCCCCCCCCCCTTACCCCCGCCGCCATTTCCTGGGGCCTCCTTCCCCCCTTTTTCCTCTCTCCCGCCCCCTCGCCCCCCCCCCCCCCCCCCCCCCCCTTACCCCCCCCCCCCCCCCTTACCCGCCATTTTCCTGGGGCTCCTGTCCCCCTTTTTTCCTCTCTCCCCCACCTCGGCCCCCCCCCCCCCCCCCCCCCCCCGCCCGCCCGCCTTCCTGGGGCTCCTGTCCCCCCTTTTTCCTCCTCTCCTCCCACCTCACCCCCCCCCCCCCCCCCCCCCCCTTACCCCACCCACCACTTCTGGGGCTCCTGTCCCCCCTTTTTCCTCTCCTCCCCACCTCGCCCCCCCCCCCCCCCCCTTCCCCGCCTGCCACTTCCTGGGGCTCCTGTCCCCCCTTTTTCCTCACCTCCCCCCCACCCCCCCCCCCCCTTCCCCCTGCCCGCCACTTCCTGGGGCTCCTGTCCCCCCTTTTTTCCTCTCCCTCCCCCCACCTCGTCCCCCCCCCCCTCCCCCCCCTGCCACTTCCTGGGGCTCATGTCCCCTTTTTTCCTCCCCCCCCCTCGCCCCCCCCCCTCCCTTCCCCAGACCCGCCACACCCTGGGGCTCCTGTCCCCCCTTTTTCCTCTCCCTCCCCCCCCCCTCCCCCCCCCCCCCCCCCCCCCCCCTTCACTTCCTGGGGCTCATGTCCCCCTTTTTTCTCTCCTCCCCCACCTCGCCCCCCCCCCCCTTCCCCCCCTCCCGTCACTTCCTGGGGCTCCTGTCCCCCCTTTTTCTTCCTGTCCCCCACTTCACCCCCCCCCCCCCTTCCTCCGCCACCGCTTCCTGGGGCTCATGTCCCCCCCTTTTTCCTCCCCTTCCCCCCACCTCCCCCCCCCCCTTTTCCCCGCACGCTGCTTCCCCCCCCCCCCCCCCTCCCTATTTTTTAAGGGTGATGCCCACTCACGCCCACACATTCATTTTCATCTATTCTTATTCATGCACCTGGTCACTCCCATGTGCCGGTGCATGTGCTTACCTACGCGCTGACGAACGCACTCATAGTCGCACACGCATCGTCATCGTCATCATGGTTTCTATAATTACATTTACGACCACTACGACTTCTACCACCACCACCACCACCACCCACCATACTACTACTACTACTACTACCTACTACTACTACTACTACTACTACCCATCCACAATTATTACCACTACGTCTATTACTACTAGTGATTCTGCTGCTACTACTACTAGTACTACTACTGCTACTACTACTACTACTACTATCACTACTCTTACTACTACCACTACCACTGCCACTACAATACCACTACTATATCACATCCATAACACAGAAGCATCACAGTACATTCACACCCATGTGTACATTTGCAACCACCTTCGCCCCCGCCCCCCCCCCCTCCCCCCCGCAGTGACTCCTCCCAGTTGCCTCTTGACGACTGGACATTGACTGCTCCCTGTGGATTGTGGGTGCCGGGACTGCGGCGGGACGGGTCGGGCTGTGGCTGTGGACGGGAGGTGGGAATGAGCGGCGTGGGCGCACTGCCACTGAGGTGACACAGAAGATGGGACAGAAAGAAGTGTTTCGTCTCACCGTGAGTGCCAAGTGATACCTCAGTATTTCCCGTCACTGACTGCATGCATCACCTCGTTCTGTTTGGTACTGTGAGCGCTGCACTAGAGACAGACCAGCAGAGAAGGTGAGTGGCAGCAAGCATGTAGTGTCTCCCTGCTTCACCCTGTCACTTCCTGGACAGCTACCGTTACTAGGATGGCAGGGATATGTGTGTGTGTGTGTGTGTGTGTGTGTGTGTGTGTTGTGTGTGTGTGTGTGTGTGTGCCTGCTGGGTATAGGAGGGGGGCGGGGGGGGGGGGGGGGGGGGGTAAGGTTGTGCCACATGACAGGAGCTCGACGCTAGATGATAATTACGCAATTATGGAACATATGTCTCACTGACAGACAGACAGAGAGGCACACATACGTGCACACACGCACGCATGATCCACGAATGCGCGCGCGCGCACACAACTCTCTCTCTCTCTCTCTCTCTCTCTCTCTCTCTCTCACACACACACACACACACACACACACACACACACACACGGACCCGCACCCACACACACAAAAGATGCACGCACGCACGCACGCAAGCACGCACGCACACACCCACACACATGTACGCATTAACTCACAAAAGCATGCACATATACAGATTTAAAAAAAAATATATACATATACAGATATATAAAATATATATAAAATGTAAAAATATATATATATATATATATATATATATATATATATGCTGAACAATTAAGTAGTGGGGGGAAAACAAGTGCAGGCTAACAATTCTTCCATCATTATAGTAATGACTTGGCAAAGATTTGAATTGAGAGGAAAAAACAAATTTGAAGATGAAGTAAATGGGAAAATGTACATCATGAATATGAAAACCCTACACTAGCTGCATGAGGAAACTATCGCAATCCCCCCTCGAAGGCAGATCTATATGTATCGCCTGCTCCGAGGCCTTTCGTCCGCTGGATCGGACTAGTCAGGGAGACACGGCTGATTGTGTCTCTGCTCTTTGCGTCAGATAGAGACAAACTACAGTCCATAATTCTGTTGTGTTCCGACCGCCAAGGGTTCGAAAAAGAATCCAACAGCACACCCCAAAGCAGCCAGCGAAAGGTAGTAGAATTAAACAAAACGGAAGTGTGGGAGAGGAAAACTGAAAAAAACATTACACAATCAGTATAAAATGTAAGAGAGACAATCTTTGAGCCTATGCTTAAGGATCCATTTAAGGATGCAAGGGAGATCAAAAGATATGGAACAGTCTGAGTGATCAGCTCTGCTGTTCAATAACCCAAGCATTGTCAGCGGCTAAGAATTGTGCAGAACAACCTTTCCTTGGATCTCCTAAGAGATGCAATCACCCATCGATTGACCAAACAATATAATGCCGGAAATTAATATATATATATATATATATATATATATATAGTATTATAAACAAAGCTTGCTCTAATGTCTCAGATTGTAGAAAAAGGGGGTGATAAGCCTTCATATCTGCAGTGGTAGATGTTTCTGTCTAACTGACAGTATGTGCTTGAGTGGGTGAATAGGGAATAATAAAATGCTTCTCAAAATGAACCTTCAGCAAGCTTCTAGTCTCCGAAGCGGGAGACCATCTCCAATGGGAAAGAATCCTCTGCCTTTTCGGTTTTAAGAAGAATGCTATACCAGAAAAAGGCTGGTGTGCAATACCGTAGTATCTTTGTTGAGTTTTCAAAAAACCAACCAAAGGTGCCACCTAAGAAGCAAAAAAAAAAAATCATGAAAGAGCAAAAACAAGCTACATTTTCTTGTGAAAAGTAGAAAATATAAAAAAGATAACCCCTTAAGACACAAGTGCTGAGGGCCAGTTCTTGGAATGAATCCACAAGGGACTAAATTACAATAAATAAATTCCAAGGATAAGTACCGAGCACCATTCCAGCAACTTACAGAGCAGCTTGGTGTTGCAATGACTGCAAGAAATATCGAATTATATACAAAGCTTGCTCTAATGTCTCAGATTCTAGAAATAGGGGGGTGATAAGCCTTCATATTATCTGCAGTGGTAGATGATTCTGCCTAACTGAATGTGCTTGAGTGGGTGAACAGGGAATAATAAAATGCTTCTCAAAATGAACCTTCAGCAAGCTTTTAGTCTCCGAAGCGGGAGACCATCTCCAATGGGGAGGACGACGTATATATATATACACATACATACATACATAAATACAGAAAAACAAAACAAGAAAAACCCGCACACAGCCACACAGATACATACAAACACATAGACACACAGGGACGTGCGCGCGCGCGCG
>JADBJO010013171.1:12500-20000 GCA_016801955.1 Conus betulinus
TGAAGCCAGCTCTTTTCCAGACTTCATACATGCCTAGGGAACACATTGTGGCAGACCAAGGAAAAACACACAAACAAAATCACAAAGGACACAATTTCACAGCACACACACACACACACACACACACACACACACACACACACACACACACACACACACACAACACTCAAGACTAAATAATGATACTAACAGTATTCAAAACTGCAGAAAGTTGACATGCAAAATGATCTGTATAATCACCAATCTGCATTCCAAGCTTTATATATATATATATATATATATATATATATATATATATATATATATATATATATATATATATGTGTGTGTGTGTGTGTGTGTGTGTGTGTGTGTGTGTGTGTGTGTGTGTGTGTGTGTGTGTACATATATATGTGTGTATATATATGAACATCCAAACAAAGAACTAAACAACCACCACGTTGAATTTTTCCCAATATTCCGACCTCTTTGGTCCTCCTCAGGGGACTTTAATGATGGAATTGCACATAGGCCTAGCAGCTTCCGTTCACACTCTTTAAAAAAAAAAAAAAAAAAAAAAAAAAAAAAAAAAAAAAAAAAAAAAAAAGTTCACCACAGTTCCAATGGCTTGAGAAAGGACGAGGATGGAAAGGAAGTAAGCTACGGGAAACACGAGAAAAGAAGAGTAGGAAAGACAGAGGAATAGAGAGAGAGAGAGAAAAGGAAAAGTAAGAGAGAGAGGGAGAGGGAAAGAGCTAGCAGAGAGAGAGAGAGAGAGAGAGAGAGAGAGAGAGAGAGAGACAGACAGACAGACAGACAGAGACAGACAGACAGGCCAACACCGAGACAGTGAGGGGGCAGGGGACAAAAAGTGGGGAAGGGGGGGGAGAAAGGGAAGGGAAGGGACAGTTAGGGAGAAACTTAAGAGAGAGAGGGAAGGGGGGGGGGGGAGGGGGGAAGGTAAGGATAGTGAGAAGTTGGGAGAACAACAGGGGTGGGGGTGGGTGGGGGTAGACAGGACAGTAGGTAAGAGCGGTCATAGAGGGAAAGTAAATGGGAAGTGAGAGAGATAGGAAGGGGTTGGTACAAACCGAAAAAAAACAGGGGGGGGGGGGGGGGGGGGGGGGGGGGGGGGGAAGGGGAGTTAGAGAGTTGTAGCAAGTTAACATAGAGAGAGGGGAAGAGAGAGGGAGGACTTAAAGAAGAAAAAGCGCATGCTATATATTTACAAGGAAAACAGTATCTGCTAATGATTTGAATTTCTTGTATAAAAGACATCATACAATGTAATAGTCAGCAATTTCAAGTTCTAAACTCTGGTATCCTTAACATGCATGAAAAACCCCACACCTGTATTATGAGATGCGTTTGTGCTCAATTCAATATGATTGCAATCATTTCAAGTGAATGAACTAGCAAAAACAGTATAAGTCGGTAGTTTTGACTGCCGCAGGCATTGAAGCAAAGACGGTTGGTGCCAAATGTAATACCTGAGAGAGCAATATAGCTTTGTGCCAGAATGCTTTTCCAGTCTATTTTGTTTTGGACTAAAATCTGTGCTATTCGTGCCCAAGATAGATAGCACAGATCATCCATCAATTAGGTTAAAGGCATGGAGCACAATAGTCTTTCCTGTTAGGTGTATATGTCAGAAGAAAAAGGTTTTGTCCATCATACTACTAGACTGTCCAATTGTCAAGGCCAATACAATGAAAAAGGTATAAATTCTGCATATTTTGAAAGCTTTGGCTATATCTTACATGATAACTGTGTTACGGACATCGCACATGCTATTGCCCAGTCAGAGCTGCGCAGGTTGTAGTGTGTGTGTGTGTGTGTGTGTGTGTGTGTGTGTGTGTGTGTGTGTGTGTTTTAATATTTTAGAAGTGTTCTCAGTGGAGTGTGTAAATTCTACCATGTGAAGGAGAAGTGTTCTTAGTGGAGCGTGCAAATTCTAACATGTGAAGGGAGAAGTGTTCTTAGTGGAGTGTGTAAATTCTAACATGTGTAGGAGAAGTGTTCTTAGTGGAGTGTGTAGATTCTAACATGTGTAGGAGAAGTGTTCTTAGTGGAGTGTGTAGATTCTAACATGTGAAGAAGTGTTCGTAGTGGAGTGTGTAGCTTCTGCCATGTGAAGGAGAAGTGTTCTTAGTGGAGTGTGTAGATTCTTCCATGTGAAGGAGAAGTGTTCTAAGTGAAGTGTGTAGATTCTACCATTTGAAGGAGAAGTGTTCTTTGTGAACAGATGTTAAAATAACCACTGAACGGAATCGTTCCCATTCTGTTGGCTGAACACTTTAAAATGATTCTGAAACATCACCAGTCCATTATTTTACACATCGTTTATTTTTACAATTTACTTATGAGTTTTCCTATGGACTTCCTATGAATACATAGCATTTAAAAGCAATCGCACTCCTCCTGTAACAAATGCATGCATGACCTTAACAGTACTACGCTTCTTTTTTTTTTCTTTTTCTTTTAGCAGTTGTTGCATTGTTTTTCGGTATGTTCGTTGGGCTACAGATTCTGTTGTTCATGAGGAATTGGTATCAATGATTGGTAGCGGACCAGCTCTACATGTCAAGTTCTTGAACAGGCTGGTGGGAATTCCTGGTGGCAGACATGTAGGGATTGTAGGCGTGGTCACACATGTAGGGATTGTAGGCGTGATCACACATGTAGGGATTGTAGGCGTGATCACACATGTAGATTGTAAGCGTGATCATACATGTTGGGACTGTAGGCGTGGTCACACATGTAGGGATTGTAGGCGTGGTCAGACATGTAGGAATTGTAGGCGTGGTCAGACATGTAGGGATTGTAGGCGTGGTCACACATGTAGGGATTGTAGGCGTGGTCAGACATGTAGGGATTGTAGGCGTGGCCAGACATGTAGGGATTGTAGACGTTGTCAGACATGTAGGGATTGTAGGCGTGGTCACACATGTAGGGATTGTAGGCGTGGTCACACATGTAGGGATTGTAGGCGTGGTCAGACATGCAGGGACTGTAGGCGTGATCACACATGTAGGATAGGGATTGTAGGCGTGGTCACACATGTAGGGATTGTAGGCGTGGTCACACATGTAGGACAGGAATTGTAGGCGTGGTCAGACATGTTGGGTTGTAGGCGTGGTCATACATGTAGGGATTGTAGGCGTGGTCAGACAAGTAGGGATTGTAGGCGTGGTCACACATGTAGGGATTGTAGGCGTGGTCACACATGTAGGGATTGTAGGCGTGGTCAGACATGTAGGGATTGTAGGCGTGGTCACACATGTATAGGATTGTAGGCGTGGTCACACATGTAGGGGTTGTAGGCTTGGTCATACATGTAGGGATTGTAGGCATGACACACATGTAGAGATTGTAGGCGTGGTCAGACATGTAGGGATTGTAGGCGTGGTCAGACATGTAGGGATTGTAGGCGTGGTCAGACATGTAGGGATTTGTAGGCATGGTCAGACAGACATGTAGGGATTGTAGGTGTGGTCAGGGAACAGAATACCGTCAGGGGTTTGACGTGAACAATGTTTGATGACCCATCATGTTCAAGGTGTGTGGTGCCAATCAATGTCACTGTGACAGGACACATGAAAGTCATATGAGTGCCAGTCAACGTCACTGTGACAGGACACATGACAGTCATGTGTGTGCCAATCAATGTCACTGTGACAGGACACATGACAGTCATGTTTGTGCCAATCAATGTCACTGTGACAGGACACGTGACAGTCTTGTTTGTGCCAATCAACGTCACTATGACAGGACACATGACAGTCATGTGTGTGCCAATCAATGTCACTGTGACAGGACACATGACAGTCATGTTTGTGCCAATCAACGTCACTGACAGGACACATGACAGTCATGTGTATGCCAATCAATGTCACTGTGACAGGACACATGACAGTCATATTTGTGCCAATCAATACAATGTCACTGTGACAGGACACATGACAGTCATGTTTGTGCCAATCAACATCACTATGACAGGACACATGACACTCTTGTGTGTGCCAATCAACATCCCTGTGACAGGAGTCACGGACAGTCATGATAATGGGCTGCTGTGTGGTCATGGAGGGTTACAACTGTGACGATGATGTTAGTGTGACCTCTTTCCTTCATGAAAAAGTTGTCCTAGGGTTAGGACTTGGCTGAAATCGTTTCAGTGACTATAACATCATCCTCCTCCCCCCCCCCCCCCCAAAGTTACATAAGTCTGTATCAAAATATAACAGGCGCAATGTCTGTCGACAACCCCATTGGACACATCAGCAAAGTCCCCTGGACCGGAATATGCACTTTGGCACAGATGCATTTTGTAAGACAAGAGTAAGATGATCATGCGTTTTTCAACAGAGTGAGATGATCATGCATGTTTAGACAGGAGTGAGATGATCATGCATGATTAGACAGGAGTGAGATGATCATGCATGTTTAGACAGGAGTTCAGATGAGAACCATCACTACGAATGTATTTACATGTACAAGACACAAAACTGAGTACAGTACATATACAATGAGCACAAACAAGATCTCTGCAAGCCAAAAATAACTAAAGACATCCGAAGCACTTCATTGAGCCCCCCCCCCCCCCCCCGCCCCCCAAAAAAAAAAAAAAAAAAATCATCACAATTGCGAACAAGAACAACATCAGTCACGGTGACTGAGAATCATAATGATCCCATGGCGATGGCGACACCATGTCACAGGAAAGGGTGGGGGAGAAAATGAGAGAATGGAGGGAGTGAAGGGGGGGGGGGGGGTGAGTACTGCAGCTAAGGCCCATCGTGGATGCGAGGATTTCAACAGACAACACAAACCAATTACGTTTTTTTTTTTTTTTTTCCAATCCTCCTCTTGGAATAGCGAGTCTAAAGCATCACGTGCTTCTTCAGAGAGAAAGATACGAAGACTGAAGTCACACGGGTCACGTGCTTCTTCAGAGAGAGAAGAGAGAGAAGACTGGAGTCACCCGGGTCACATTAGTCACCTCCCTCCCCCCCCCCCCCCCCCCCCCCCCCCCCCCCATAAAAAGGATCAGTCAAGGGAAGCGACTCAATCAGGTTAAGAAGAGAGTACGGAATGAGAAAGGTTTAGCTCCCTTTAATACTTAAAAGGGCATTCAGATCAACGAGGACTGTCCACACACCAGGAAGGGTCATGACAACACTGGTCAGGTATGAATGAGCAAACAACATGTATTCTAATTCTTTTGTTTTTCTTTTTGATCCATTTAATTATGTCAGCATGGAAACACACAACACACTATTCATGATTCGGGGCATGATAATGGAAATGATTAAAAACACTCTTTGAAGGAGAAAAAAGCAACAAAAAAAAAAAAGAACACCCACACACCAAAGATACTTGCTTCCTTCACTGATGGGTGTGTTTCTCTGCTGCATTATATTTTACTATGGTTCTCCAGTGCTGACAACCCTCTGTCATGTATTTCTGTGTGCAGTTTTCAACGCCCATCTTGCACCTGATAATTATGAGAAGATAGATAAGTGATCGCTCGTTCCTCGTTTTTCATCGTCCTGAACCTTTGTTTATCTTAGCCTGAAGAAGACCCCGGAGGTTGAAACGCGTCGTCGTTTTGTCTAGTCACTTGTTCGTCCTTGTTCTGTAGTGGACTCACTTTAAGAATTATTCGGCCTATTTGTTTCCATTTCCACCTGCAGTCACCTCCCTTTTGGAACTAACTCTCCTCTGGCTGTCACTCGTGACAACTACAACAGACAAAATTTGTCAATTTTTACAAAGAATTTGATCTGTTTGGCAACTGAATGGTTAAAAAAAAAAAAAACGTTATTGTTGCACATGGTTAGAACGTTGTTTTCGTCTGTTTATCATCTGTCTGTCGCCTTGTGTTCAGGACACCTTGTGGTCGTTATCTTCTTCTGTATCCAAAGTCAGTATCCACGCTGGGCAGCAACTCCTCCTAGTCGTGCTCGGAGTTCAGCATGGTACGGAAACAGCGTCAAACTGCTGCACTGTCGTGTCATCCTTTCACAGCTGAGGCGGCTGAGGGAGGTAAGGGGGGGGGGGGGTGTGAGGGTGCAGGGGTCGATGGGTGAGTGGATTTGGCAGTCTGGGCTGTTGGTGGCTCTGGCACCAAGACGTGCTGAAGAAGGGGTGGGGGTGGGGGTGGGGACTGTTGGGGGACTGTTGTCACGACTGCAGAGAAGAAAATATGATCAGGTTTGGAGAGGGAACTCCAGCAGAACATCGTGACAGAACTTGTACTGCTCCTGAAAAAAAAGGTACGAGCGTCGATGAGGTATGGCGTGAACAAGAAACGAAACCTAACAAACAAAAAAGATCCCACCTAACTTAACGATCATTGTTCATGGAGGAGATGCCATTGAATTGAACGGTGTGTGTGTGTGTGTGTGTGTGTGTGTGTGTGTGTGTGTGTGTGTGTGTGTGTGTGTGTGTGTGTGTTTGCATATGTGTGTGCGTTTGAGGGCGGCACACACACACACACACACACACACACACACACACACACACACACACACACACACACACACACACACACACACACACACACACTTCCACTACATGCACTCGTGTGTGCGTGTGAGGGTGTAATGCCTGTCTGTTTTTACCAAAAAGTGTGCAGTGAGGGTGTTGCCCAAGGATCTACCTCCCAGAAGGATGAAGAACTGCTTTTTTACCATGTTGTCGATGAACTGGGTCCGGTTGAGCCTCATCTGCTTAACGGCCTGAAAGACGTCCACCTCCTTCTCCTTGCGCAGCCTCTCCAAGATGTACAGCACGGCGCATAGCAGACCGCTACGGCTGGCACCATTCCTGGGAAAACACCACCAACAACAACCATGAACTTCCTATGTGTCAGGATGTCTTCAATGAGGCAGGGAACAGTAAACAGTAAACAACAACCATGAACTTCCTATGTGTCAGGATGTCTTCAATGAGGCAGGGAACAGTAAACAACAACCATGAACTTCCCATGTGTCGGGATATCTTCAATGAGGCAGGGAACAGTAACAACAACCATGAACTTCCCATGTGTCAGGAGGTCTTCAATGAGGCAGGGAACAGTAAACAACAACCATGAACTTCCCATGTGTCAGAATATCTTCAATGAGGCAGGGAACAGTAAACAACAACCATGAACTTCCTATGTGTCAGGAGATCTTCAATGAGGCAGAGTACAGTAAACACTCAACAACAACCATGAACTTCCTATGTGTCAGAATATCTTCAATGAGGCAGGGAACAGTAAACAACAACCATGAACTTCCTATGTGTCAGGATGTCTTCAATGAGGCAGGGAACAGTAAACAACAACCATGAACTTCCCATGTGTCGGGATATCTTCAATGAGGCAGGGAACAGTAAACAACAACCATGAACTTCCCATGTGTCAGGAGGTCTTCAATGAGGCAGGGAACAGTAAACAACAACCATGAACTTCCCATGTGTCAGAATATCTTCAATGAGGCAGGGAACAGTAAACAACAACCATGAACTTCCTAT
>JADBJO010013171.1:25000-42500 GCA_016801955.1 Conus betulinus
CGTGGTTTCCACGATGAAAGGGCCGTAACTCACACCACAGGTGTCCTCGGTCCAGTACTGCTCGCACGTCTGCACGCACGCCCACGCCCACAAACGCATGTGTACACCAGACGCCTTACATAGCACTCACTGGAATCTCCCAGCCCTTGCCCCATTCTTTCCTCCCCCAAACTTTTCCTTCACTCCTTTCTCTCTCTTCTACACCCCCCCACCACCCACCTTCCCCCAATTTCCCCATCCCACCATCTTTATCTTCACTCCCCATCTGCAACATGGTTATAAAATAACGTACAGAGAATAAAATATACACCCCAAACACTATCTCCACCATCCAGGTAATATGGTTATAGTATAACGTACAGAGTATATATATATACACCCCGAACACCATCTCCAACATCCAGGTATGCATAGACACATGCGCATGTGGACAATCCATATACACTTAGTATTATAGGAGATTCCTCCCAAACTCCCACCCCCCATCCTCACTCACGTGGATTTTTTTCTCCTCATCCACACCATCAAGCTCCCCCTGCCAAGCAAAAGACTCCTTCTCTACCACTCTCTCCCCTTCTTTTCTCAATTTCTCTTTGCCTTTTTCCTCTATCTGCCTCTCTTTTTCTTTTACCCCATTACACACACACACACACACACACACACACACACACACACACACACACACACATACACACACACACGAAAATATATTTGATGAACCGTCTACCACTGAATGCAAAATTCCAAAATTTAACTATAAACTGGCCAACTGGGAAGCCTTTCAATCTTTTCTTGTGTCGCAAAATACATCACCAACTGAGGATGATGATATAGATATATTTCATGCTAGTTTTCTCAAAAGTAGTATTATTAGCAGCTAAAAGGACTATCCGAAAATATAAATACAAAAAGATTGGAAAACATGTAGGGAACGTATGGTGGACAGAAGAATGTAGACTCGCTGTACAGTCAAAGTGAAAAAGCTACAAAACATGGATAAGAAATAAGTCAGAGGAAAACTTTATAATCATGAAACAAGAAAAGAATAAATTTACTGAAATTATTGTCCAAGCAAAACAGAAGTACTGGGTTGAGTTTTGCGAAGCCAAAGTATCGGAATCAAAAGATTTATCTAATGTTTGGGGGAAAAAGTCACAGAAATGAAAAATTGCTATAAAAGTCAGCCATATCCTATAAAGCTACAAACTGATTTTCCCACTGCTTTTAATAAAGTTGAAGATTTTTCTGATTTATTTTCAGCTTGTAGTCAGTCTAAAAATGTTCAGCCAGAAAGCCGTCATTACAGAAACAATGAGGAACAAAAAGATGATTACATGGCTCCTCCACAAGAAAACAAACACTTCCTAAACTCTCCTTTACTGTTATCAGAATTATCAGAAGCATTAGATTCTATCCCTTTACATGATTCAGCTGTTGGCCTTGATGGAGTGTCCTATCAACTCATCAGATACTTACCTTCTTCATGGAAAGTAATACTGCATTCATTATTAAAAAAAATGTTGGATTAATGGCACTATTCCAAGAATCTGGAAAAGGTTGGCAGTAGTCCCAGTACTCATGGAAGGTAAACCGAGCACAACTGTACACAGTTACAGACCCATAGCTCTAACCTCTCATGCTGGTAAAAACTTTTAGCAAAAAAACACACACAAAAAACCGACTGTTATATTACTGTGAAAAAAATGGTGTGATTCCTGTTCAGCAAACAGGCTTTCGAAAAAGTCGTTGTACCACAGACCATTTCGTAAAACTGACCAGTCATATCAAAAAACAATTCTGCCGCAGAAAAAGTACTTTGGCTACACTTTTTAATGTAAAAAAAAAACCTATGACTACGAATGGCACGCAAGGCTACTTTTCAAATTAAAAAAATGGTATTTCTGGGAGAATGTTTGATTACATTAAAAACTTCCTAACAGAAAGAAGCATATGCACACGGATTGAAAAAAATTATTCATCCTTTAGAAATGTAGATATGGGTATTCCTCAGGGATCACTTATTGCTCCAGTGTTGTTCACAATCCTAATCCATGATCTTCCCAATCTATGTTAAAAGCCATGCATGTAGTTCAATATGCAGATGATATCACTACTTTGATTAACTGTACATTAAGGAAGCATTCCAAGAAAAGAACAATAAACTTTGTACAGAAGTTATACCAAAAGGAATCGGATAAATTATCTATGTATATGAAGAACAATTAGAACTATCTGGAGAAAAAAAATATCTTCTTCTGTTGTTTAACAGTGGTGAGAACTCAAAGATGCTACCCTTGCTTTTGCTAGATGGTCAGATTCTAGAATATAACAAACAGTTAAATTCCTGGGGGTGTGTTTTAACCCCTAAGCTGAACTAGAAAACACATATTGAAAATTTGAGTGATAATACAAGAAAAAGATTAAACCTTCTTAAAAATTATATGTTGTCAACCATGGGGTCAGGACTGTCATACCTTTTTACATCTATACATCTCTTTAGTCCAGTCAAAACTGACATACGGGCAGGAAAGGAATTTCTGTGCACCTAATTCTCTTTTAAAGAGATTGCAAAGTTTGGATACTGTAACGAAATGCTTGACAAACCCACCCCTTCGGTCCCACTCAAACCCCAAACCAAAGAACAGATTTCAAATCTATCCCCCACTCTCCCCTCTACACCCCTCCCCCCCCCCCCCCCCCCCCCCCCCCCCCCCCCCCCCTGTTCTCTCTTAGAACAGTGTGAGCAGTCTGACTTCACGATCTCATACAAGAGAAAATGATGTCATGCCACACTCCTGCGTCATTCCCTTGGGCCTACCTCCCTTCTCCTCTCAACCCTCCTCCCCACGCGGGGTGTACTTACGCAGAAGGAAAATTTACTAGATTTGCTAGATGAATATTCTCATGGTATTACTTGTGCCTGCAGAGAGAACATTTCTGTGCGTCATCTGTTGTTTGAATGCTCAGTGTTGACCTCACTCTATCCGGAGAAAGGTATTGAGATGAATAACTTTGATAATGTCAGTACTGTCTTATATGGTTCATATGTTGCTGAAATTCCCATAGTTATACCGCAGTCACAGGTTGCAATTTTTTTTTATTATTATTTTTTTATAAAGATCAACAACTTTGTGTACCACTAGGATACTTCACTTATGTAAATATGCATATATCAGACATGGGTTTGAAAGTACTGGATAAGCTGAGTGTGAAGTTGTTTTTTTTTTTAAACAAGTGGCTAATATCATCTGGCTATGAAAAGACATTTAATAAACCACTGAACTGAACTGAACTGAACTGTACTGAACTATACTGAACACACACACACACACACACACACACACACACACACACACACACACACTTTAAACACGTATTCGTCCGTTGACGCATATGTTTTTTTGTACATCATTGTCTATACATATTCATTTGTCTTTCATTTGATGTCATCAGTCCTGAAGACGGTCTATGACCGAAGTGAATTTCTACTGTACGTAGAGTAAGTCAAACTACATTGTTTGAGTACATATTTTTGTTTGTGAGTTTGTATTATTTTGTAAGTACGTCATGTTTTTACAGTTAAAAAGTTCGACTCTCTCTCTCTCTCTCTCTCTCTCTCTCTCTCTCTCTCTCTCTCTCTCTCTCTCTTTCCCCCTGTCTCTCCCTCTCTCTCTCTCCCTCTCTCTGTCTCTACCACCTCTTCCTCCTCCCCTCTCTTTCTCTCCCTCCGTCCCCCCCCCCCTCTCTCTCTCTCTTCTCTGCTCTGCTTCTGCTCTCTTTACCCCCTCCCCTTCCATAAATGATGTCCCTTCCTTCCTTCCTGTTCTTTCTGTCTTTCAGCACCAAGTGACTGACCTCGTCCTTATCATCCAGGTCGTTGAGCATTACGATGGTGTGGCAGTTGTGGTCGTATACCAGTCGCCAGAAGTCGGTGACGGTGTTGGGCAGGGGCATCTGCGTGGCCACTAGCCCGTCCTTCCGTGTGTAACTCTGCACCCATGACAATTGACAGTGACCACAGCACACATATCATCATCATCATCATCATCATCATCATCTGCGTGGCCACTAGCCCGTCCTTCCGTGTGTAACTCTACACCCATGACAACTGACAGTGAGCACACACACACACACACACACACACACACACACACACACACACACACACACACTAATGGGTCAATTGTTTGTGATGGTCCTTTCTTTAAGGATACTCCTAGTGCTAGGCATTGTTTCTGATGGTCCTTTCTTTAAGGACATTCCTAGTGCTGGGCATTGTTTCTGATGGTCCTTTCTTTAAGGACATTCCTAGTGCTGGGTATTGTTTCTGATGGTCCTTTCTTTAAGGACATTCCTAGTGCTGGGCATTGTTTCTGATGGTCCTTTCTTTAAGGACATTCCTAGTGCTAGCATTGTTTCTTATGGTCCTTTCTTTAAGGACATTCCTAGTGCTGGGCATTGTTTCTGATGGTCCTTTCTTTATGGACATTCCTAGTGCTGGACATTGTTTCTGATGATCCTTTCTTTAAGGACATTCCTAGCGTTGGGCATTATTTCTGATGGTCCTTTCATTAAGGACATTTCTTGTGCTGGGCATTGCTTCTGATGGTCCTTTCTTTAAGGGCATTCCTAGTGCTGGGCATTGTTTCTGATGATCCTTTCTTTAAGGACATTCCTAGAGTTGGGCATCGTTTCCGATGGTCCTTCCTGGAGGACAGACTCACATTGAGAAAGACGGCGTTGATGTAGTCGTTGGACCCTTCGTAAGGCGTCATCAGGTAAGGCCGGCATCTGTTGGCTGTGACAATGACAATGACATCGACAATG
Organism: Conus betulinus; assembly: GCA_016801955.1. NCBI lineage: Eukaryota > Metazoa > Mollusca > Gastropoda > Neogastropoda > Conidae > Conus > Conus betulinus. The sequence goes on from JADBJO010013171.1 coordinate 29,828, forward strand.
ACAATGATAATGACAATGACTCTTTATTTTCTTTACGGTAACTTGCTATTTTACGAAGCGAGTGCTAAATGATACCACGTATGCATCAAAACAAGATTATACAAACAAACAGCAAACCCAAACATAAAAAAGCAATAACAAGCACCACGAAGAGGCAAGTACTGACATCATCAGTGAAAATAACCAAAAGAAAAAAAAACTTCAAAGTACAACAAAACCAATGAAAGCAAATGAAAAAAATCAAAGTACAGCAACAACAAATGCATATAATAACAACAAATACAATCAACAACAACATAATGGTATATGACATCTTAGAATGTCTTTATGAGGCAACAAGAAACAAGACCAAACAAAAAGTAAAAATGAAGAAAGTAAAGGCAAGTAATCAAAGAGACACATCTCTGTGTCTGGCATTCATATACATACATACGTGCATACATACATACATACATAACAGGCACGCGCGTGCACACACACACGCACGCAAGCACACACACACACACACACACACACACACACACACACACACACACACACACACACACACACACACACACGCGCGCGCGCGCGCGCGCGCACGCACTCACACACACACACTCACACACACACACACACACACACACACACACACACACACACACACACACACACACACACACACATACACACACACACACACGGTAGGAGATAACTATAAAAAAAATCGTACGAAGTCGCGCCGACACTGACAGCAAGTCTAAAGGAGCAGAAGACACGTCAGCAACTGACTTCAGCACGCACTTCCCTCTCTCCCCTCCTCCCTGACCTGGCACGTCGCCCCTCCCCCCCCCCCCCTTCCATGGCACGTTCCCCCTCCCCCCTTACCGGGCACGATGTTTTTACACCTGTTCTTGAAGATGTTGTTGGGCAGCAGTGCCGTTGTACTTTCGTCTCTCTCTATTGTGGTGGACAGCAGTTTGAGAATCTAAAAAAAAAAAAAAAAGGAGAGAGAGAGAGAGAGAGAGAGAGAGAGAGAGAGAGAGAGAGAGAGAGAGAGAGAGAGAGAGAGACGTTTATTCGATAAGCATCTAGGCCTAAACAAATGGCTGAACAACAATATTAATTTCTTTTATGCTGATCGATGAGAATGAGGATGATGAAGATGATGTTACGGATTTCCATTCCGGTCTGAGACTGCATGACAGAGCTGTACACTACGCTCACTTTCATAATATACTCGGCGTCAGCCAGGCCCGAGAGACACAGGCACCTGCAGAGCTGGTCAGGGAATTTGAGCGACACTCTCTGAGACGCATCCATGACCTAGTATCTAATTGATCGGGTGTATGCATTCACCTACAATGGGAATTATGGGTGTAAGATGAGAATGGGCGTAAGATGAGAATGGGTGTATGGGTGGAAGATGAGAATGGGTGTAAAATGAGAATGAGAAATGGGTGTAAGGTGAGAGAATGGGTGTAAGATGAGAATGGGTGTAACATGAGATGGGTGTAAGAAGATAACATGAATGGGTGTAAGATGAGAATGGGTGTAAGATGAGAATGAGAATGGATGTAAGATGAAAATGAGAATGGGTGTAAGAAGAGAATGTGAATGGGTGTAAGATGACAATTGGTGTACGATAAGAATGAGAATGGGTGTAAGATGAGAATGGGTGTAAGATGAGAACAGGTGTAAGAAGAGAATGTGAATGGGTGTAAGAAGAGAATGTGAATGGGTGTAAGATGAGAATGTGAATGGGTGTAAGAAGAGAATGTGAATGGGTGGAAGATGAGAATGTGAATGGGTGGAAGATGAGAATGGGGTGTATGGGTGTAAGATGAGAATGGGTGTAAGATGAGAATGAGAATGGGTATAAGATGACAATGGGTGAACCAGCCGCCGTGCGCGAAGTGGTTAGCGTCGCGGACTCCCGGCTGGGAGGTCGTGGGTTCGAATTCCATCAGAAGTCATGTGGTTTTTTTGTGCCCCGACCGCTCCTACACAGAGTTGAGTTGCTGCGGACTCAGTTGGGAAGACTGGGACCACACAGTCGAGTTTCATCCACTTAATGGATGCGTTTCTGAGAGTGTTGCTCAAATTTCTTGACCAACACTGCAGGTGCCTGTATCTCTCTGGCCTGGTTGACGCCGGGATATATTATGAAAGGAAGCGTAGAGTACAGCCCTGTCATGTAGTCTCAGACCGAAATGGAAATCCGTAGCATCATCTTAATCATCCTCATTCTCATCGATCAGTATAAAAAAAAAAAAAAGTCTCAAATTCTGTGGCCCTTCATGCCCTGCTCTCATGGTGACCTCAATTTCGATGTCCTCTCCACGTCTGTGGTCTTGGTTTGGTTCCGTCGGGGTCACCGGTATCGGCGAGTCCATGGGGGCTGTCGCTGGACGGACGTGGTGGCGCCCTCCGGAGGGAGAGCTCACTCATGCCGGCTCCGCGACTAAGCAATTATTGTCGTCAGTAGGGGGCTTAGTAGGTGGTGTCCTGCGTTTGTTAGATCAGAACAGGCGCCACTGAACACCACCGAAGCGACTCGGCAGCAGTGCAGTGTCTCCTCCGGTGAGTTGCCTCTTGACGACTTGACATTGACTGTTTCCTGTGGATTGCGGGTGCCGGGGCTGCGGCGGGGCCGACTGGGCTGTGGCTGTGGACGGGGGTGTCGGAATGAGCGGCGTGGGTGCACTGCCTCTGAGGTGGCGCTGAGGCTGGGTCAGCAAGGGAAAAAAATGACAATGGGTGTAAGATGAGAATGAGAATGGGTGTAAGATGACAATGGGTGTAAGATGAGAATGAGAATGGGTGTAAGATGACAATGGGTGTAAGATGAGAATGAGAATGGGTGTAAGATGACAATGGGTGTAAGATGAGAATGAGAATGGGTGTAAGATGACAATGGGTGTAAGATGGAATGGGTGTATGGGTGGGAGATGCGAATGGGTGTAAAATGAGAATGAGAATGGGTGTATGGGTGGAAGATGAGAATGGGTGTAAGATGAGAATGGGTGTATGGGTGGGAGATGCGAATGGGGTGTAAAATGAGAATGAGAATGGGTGTATGGGTGGAAGATGAGAATGGGCGTAAGATGAGAATGGATGTAAGATGAGAATGAGTGTATGGGGTGTAAGATGAGAATGGATGTAAGATGAGAATGGGTATAAGATGAGAATGGGTATAAGATGTGAAGGGTGTAAGATGGGAATGGGTGTATAGGTGTAAGATGGGAATAGGTGTATGGGTGTAAGAAGATGGGAATGGGTGCAAGATGGGAAAGGGTGTAAGATGGGAATGGGTGTATGGGTGTAAGATGGGAATGGGTGTATGTGTGCAAGATGGGAATGGGTGTAAGATGAGAATGGATGTAAGATGAGATTGGGTGTAAGATGAGAATGTGTGTAAGATGAGATTGGGTGTAAGATGGGAATGGGTGTAAGATAAGAATGGGTGTAAGATAAGAACGGATGAGAATGGGTGTAAGATAAGAACGGATGAGAATGGGTGTAAAATGCGTGGCCTGTATACCGACGGCATAAAACTTTGTTTCTTCTTTACGGTCGCCCCAGGAACATGGTTTAAAAAAACTCTTTCAGGTTTGAATAAATATCCGTATCTGCACACACACACACACACACACACACACACACACACACACACACACACACACACACACACACACACACACACACACACACACACACACACACACACACAGCACGCACACAGCGCCCCCCCCTCCCCCCACCTCAAACTGCTCCTCCAGCTTGGTCTTGCCGATGTCGTTGTCGTAGAGACAGAGGTCGTTGAAGATTTCGGGGAAGGCGTGGCTGGAAACAGTGGTGTCTCCGCAGATCAAGGCCTCCAGCAGACTGTCGTACACGAACACGTACTGCTCCTGAAATCACACATCATAGGCAGCCTGCTTCAAGTCAGCATGGAGGAGCGGTGTCCCTGAAATCACACATCACAGGCAGCCTGCTTCAAGTCAGCATGGAGGAGCGGTGTCCCTGAAATCACACATCATAGGCAGCCTGCTTCAAGTCAGCATGGAGGAGCGTTGTCCCATGCTCGCAGGTTCGAATCTTGCACTGGCGCCTATGAAGGATTGAGAGCACGTGCAGCGTGCACACCCACACACGTATACACGTACGCGTACACACACACACACACACACACACGCGCGCGCGCGCGCGCGCACGCAGGCACGCACGCAGGCACGCACACGCACGCACAGAGAGAGAGAGAGGAGAGAGAGAGAGAGAGAGAGAGAGAGAGAGAGAGAGAGAGAGAGAGAGAGAGATAACAGAACATTTTTAATGTCATTAGCTATACAGTCTTGATGACATGGGGGTGGGGGGTGGGGGTGCAAAGCAAAAAGTAAATAACGTAAACAGTAAATCCACAACAAACATGAATTAAAAACAATTCTATTATTCCAAGCACCATAAGCCTGACTACTGACCATCCAGAATAATGCACTTTCAGAGAGAGAGAGAGAGAGAGAGAGAGAGAGAGAGAGAGTGAGATTCAGATGAATTTATTGACAAGAGGCCATGGCCCCTTATAAAGGGGTGTGTGAACATCATATAAACAATCTATCAAAAACATACGTGAGCACAAATCCATACAGAAAAAAATCTGAACTAGTACCAGTAACAATACATAGAAACAGAATAGGGACACAACAAAAAAAAATAATTATACTCCTATGACGTTACTTATTCCTTAAATGCCTTAGACAGGACCGTTGAAAAATTTCCCACATCGTGAGACTTGGTGAGGGCATAAGGAAACTGAATTTGTACAGACAGGGTTGTCGGTAATGTTAGGTTTTATAAAGCTTTCACGAATACGTCTGAGTGCTGGACAGCATAAAACAATATGTACTCGTTTTCGTCTGCTTCTACACATTGCACAAGCTGAGACACTTCTGTCGACAGTCCTGTATATAAGGCTGTGTACCACTAAATCTGAGATTCCAAGCCTGAATCTTGTTGTTTGATATTTCAAATGTGAATTCAAATCCAACAATAGCTAGGGCTTAAAAGCAGGCCTATCACAAACACTTCGATAGATGTCATATCTACTACTGGTCTGAATATACTGAATCCAGTTTTTGCCAACCACAGTCTGGTAGCCGTTGGCAAAATGTCCGAATAAAATCATGACGTTTCCACCACCACCCCCCCCCTCTCTGATTTTATCAGACAAACCCAAAACCATACTCCAACAAACAGGTTCGCACTTGAGTCACCCAATTCACTTGACCTTTGGGATCTAGATCATATAACATACATGTCTTACATGCAATTCTTTTGCTGACCCATTTGTAGCAATGTAAACCAACAGCGAACGCATTTCACAGCTGAGCAGATATATCTAGGACACCTGTTAGTTTCACCGTATACAAAGTCGTTTGGTGTCCTCATCTCTGCTCCGGGGAATTTCTTTAAAGGGGAACAATGCATAGTCTCACAGTGATTAGCTGCCTTGTTTAATCCCCTTGATTCTGCCCCATATTGAACAATCGGCTGAACTTGCGAGTCAAACAAATTCATAAAACAAAACGAAGGAGTGATTATTAAGGGCATGCAACGTCTTCATAACACAAACTAACGCATATTTTGCCCGACCTGCAAGATCTTTGCATGCAAGAGCAAAACTAAGACGGGTGGAAAACATATGAGAGAGAGAGAGAGACAGAGAGAGAGAGAGAGAGAGAGAGAGAGAGAGAGAGAGAGACAGACAGACAGACAGACAGACAGACAGACAGATAGACAGACAGACAGAGAGAAATGTGTGTTGTACGCGCGCGTAGGTAAAGAGAAGGAGGCTTGTTTGTGAAGAAGAAAAAAGAAGCACACTCTCTCTCTCTCTCTCTCTCTCTCTCTCTCTCTCTCTCTCTCATAAACTAAGCAAACAAAGTAGTTAAAACACACACATAAACAGACTCACACACACACGCACGCACGCACATATACACATACACGCGCTCACGCGCGCGCGCGCGCGCGCGAGCACGCACACACACACACACGCGCGCGCGCGCGCGCGCACGCACACACACCCCCCCCTCCCCCCCCCCCCCCCCCCCCCCCCCCCCCGCCCCACATAAAGGTACTGACAAAGCTCTGGACCATGTTGACGCGCTGCGTTCTCATGTACTGCACAAAGTTGTGCACGTCCAACACGCCCTCAGCGCGCGCCCGCTCCAGCTGGGTGTCGATGGAGATGTAGGTACCTGTCCTCCCCACTCCAGCACTGGAACACACACACACACACACACACACACACACACACACACACATGACAACACCCCACACACACATCCCATCCCCGCCCCCACACCCACACACACACCACAAGACACACACACATTCCCATACACCCCCCCACCCTCCCCCCCCCCACACACACACACTCCCCCTTCCACACCCACCCACAACACAATACACACCCACCCACTAACCCCCTCCCCCCACAGACACTCCCACACACACATACACATATACTCCCACACACTCCCACACTAATACATACACCCACCCACTAACCCCCCCCCCCCCCACACACACACACACACACACACAGACACACCCACACACACACACACACATATACTCCCACACACTCCTACACTCATACACCTCCCCACAAACCCCTCCACAAACACACACTCCCATCCACACACATACCCACACACATACATACCCCCCCCCTCTCCACATCCACCCACAGCACAACACACACCCACACACCACCACCCCCCGCTCAACCCACCCCCCTCCCACATCCACACACACAGAGACCTGCAGTGAACAACAACTGGGCCGTTATCCAGTGTGTCGTAGGCTCGAATCTTCTGTCGGAACAGCAGCAATGAGTGTCCGAACCGCGGCACCCCGTGGTCAGGCCAGGTGGTGAAGTGAAACTGCTTTACATACTTAGACTGCCCGCCCTGACAACAATCAAAGGTGGGACAAAATGACAACATCTGAAAGCGACAGCACGCCAACTGTCAGTAGCCCACATGAGAAAAACCCAGACGCTTCGTATCAAACAAACAAACATTAAATCGGCAGGCCAATGTCCATTAGTAACTCCACATATCCTACTGATTTTAGATATGGTGAGAGAGTGTCAGACTTATTAAAAAAAAAAAAATGAAAAGTGGAAAAATAGGTTGGAGGCCCAAGTAAAAAGTTTTTTAAAAGTTTTTTTTTTTAAAGTGTTGGTATCATTGAGAGTAAAACTAAAAATGGTTGTGAACTATGACCGTTAAAATCCAAGAAATAGTTTGTTCATTACCGTCAAAATTAGCTAATAACTCCAAGCTACTGAGAGTCTAACTCATATGTTTGTGATTTTTTTTTAATTGTTTAAAATGAAGGCCGCCAAACAAAGTGGACAAACGAATCAAAACACGACTGCGTTTTGACCTCTTAGGTCTTCTTCAGGCAAGATAAAACAACACCCAGGGACAACGTTTTGACCTCTTAGGTCTTCTTCAGGCAAGATAAAACAACACCCGGGACAACGTTTGACCTCTTAGGTCTTCTTCAGGCAAGATAAAACAACACCCGGGACAACGTTTTGACCTCTTAGGTCTTCTTCAGGCAAGATAAGGCAACACCCGGGACAACGTTTTGACCTCTTAGGTCTTCTTCAGGCAAGATAAGACAACACCCAGGACAACGTTTCGACCTCTTAGGTCTTCTTCAGGCAAGATAAAACAACACCCGGGACAACGTTTTGACCTCTTAGGTCTTCTTCAGGCAAGATAAACAACACCAGGACAACGTTTTGACCTCTTAGGTCTTCTTCAGGCAAGATAAAACACACCCAGGACAACGTTTTTGACCTCTTAGGTCTTCTTCAGGCAAGATAAAACAACACCGGGACAACGTTTTGACCTCTTAGGTCTTCTTCAGGCAAGATAAACAACACCCGGGACAACGTTTCGACCTCTTAGGTCTTCTTCAGGCAAGATAAACAACACCCGGGACAACGTTTCGACCTCTTAGGTCTTCTTCAGGCAAGATAAGGCAACACCCGGGACAACGTTTCGACCTCTTAGGTCTTCTTCAGGCAAGATAAGGCAACACCCGGGACAACGTTTCGACCTCTTAGGTCTTCTTCAGGCAAGATAAGGCAACACCCAGGACAACGTTTTGACCTCTTAGGTTTTCTTCAGGCAAGATAAGGCAACACCCAGGACAACGTTTTGACCTCTTAGGTCTTCTTCAGGCAAGATAAGGCAACACCCGGACCTCTTAGGTCTTCTTCAGGCAAGATAAACAACACCAGGACAACGTTTCGACCTCTTAGGTCTTCTTCAGGCAAGATAAGGCAACACCCAGGACAACGTTTTGACCTCTTAGGTCTTCTTCAGGCAAGATAAGACAACACCCGGGACAACGTTTCGACCTCTTAGGTCTTCTTCAGGCAAGATAAACAACACCCGGGACAACGTTTCGACCTCTTAGGTCTTCTTCAGGCAAGATAAGACAACACCCAGGACAACGTTTCGACCTCTTAGGTCTTCTTCAGGCAAGATAAGCAACACTCGGGACAACGTTTCGACCTCTTAGGTCTTCTTCAGGCAAGATAAGGCAACACCCGGACAACGTTTCGACCTCTTAGGTCTTCTTCAGGCAAGATAAACAACACCCAGGACAACGTTTCGACCTCTTAGGTCTTCTTCAGGCAAGATAAGGCAACACCCAGGACAACGTTTTGACCTCTTAGGTCTTCTTCAGGCAAGATAAGACAACACCCGGGACAACGAAAATGAATGAAGAACGATCACTTCTCTTAGGACGCCAGTCTTGCATAGGTTTTTTAACTACAGCAGAAGATCATGTATTTTAAGACTGTTTGTGATTTCATTGGTGAAAATCCCGCATCCCCCCTCCCCCCCCCCCGCCCCTCCCCCCCCCCCCCCAAAAAAAAAGGGGGGGGGGGGGCAATAACTGTTCAGTTATCTGCTTGACATTTTAAATGCTAGCTCAAATTTATGGCAGGCCTCAAAACGCGTACATGGATTATATAGTGTTTTAGTGCCAAATCTTAACTGTGGCGTGTGGCCTTACAAATCACCCCCAAAACAATGGAAATGATTGGTGGGGAGTTGTCCTTTGGATCAGTGACCTGCTGACCATTTTGAAATGCTGTCTCCAGTTTGATGTAGGCCTCCAAACGTTGATATGGAATGGAATATAGTGTGGTAGTACTAGATCCTATTTGTGACGTGTGACCACAGATATGAATTGGAATATAGTATGGTAGTGCTAGGTCCTGTTTATGGCGTGTGACCACAGACTTGGAATGATTATAGTGAGGTCGTGCTGGATGGATCCTATTTTGTGGCGTGTGACCACAGACATGAACTGGAATATAGTATGGTAGTACTAGGTCCTGTTTGTGGCGTGTGCGTGTGCCACAGAGTTGCAATGATTATAGTGAGGTAGTGCTGGATCCTATTTGTGGCGTGTGACCACAGACATGAATTGGAATATAGTATGGTAGTACTAGGTCCTATTTGTGGCGTATGATCACAGAGTTGGAATGATTATAGTGAGGGTAGTGCTGGATCCTATTTGTGGCGTGTGATCACCGAGTTGGAATGATTATAGTGAGGTAGTGCTGGATCCTATTTGTGGCGTGTGACCACATACAGACCTTGGACAGGAGGAAGGAGCGGACGGTGAAGTCCGGTAACTCGTCGGTGTCCAAGAGTTGCACGCTGATGGCGCCGTACTCCTCGCAGCCCTCCTCCGGCCAGTACTGCTCGCACTTTTTCTGGCGACAAGGGATCAAGACATCTGTCTGTCTGTCTGTCTGTCTGTCTGTCTGTCTGTCTGTCTGTCTGTCTGTCTGTCTCTGTCTCTCTCTCTCTCTCTCTCTCTCTCTCTCTCTCTCTCTCTCTCCTCTCCCTCTCAATCTTTTTCTCTCTTTGTCTCTCACTCTCAGTATCTCTTAGTGATTTCCCTTTCCCATTCTTTGTATCTCTGTCTGTGTGTGTATATGTATGTATGTATGTATGTATCCATCTATATATATAGAGATAGATAGACCGACACACACATATACATACACCTACCTATATACATACATACATACATATACGCACACCAAAAAAGTGAAATCTTAATAATGTTAAAAACCAAACATCACTCATCACTATTATTCATTATTAAAAGATATCAAAGAAAAGAAATGGACACAAAGAAGATTGCTTGTTAAGCATACATTAAACATAAATAAAAGAAAAAGTGCATCTGTATATACACTGTTTTGGCTCTAAGCCCCCCCCCCCCCCCCCCCCCCCCCATATATATACACACACACACACACACACACACACACACACCTATATATATATATATATATATATATATATATATATATATATATATATATATATATATATATATATATATATATATATGTGTGTGTGTGTGTGTGTGTGTGTGTGTGTGTAGAGAGAGAGAGAGAGAGAGAGAGAGAGAGAGAGAGAGAAGGGAAAAGGGCTGGGGAAGGGGTCTTGCCCTCATTATTCAATCACGAGATAAGTGTTGTAAAGTGTGACACAAGAACACTGACCTTACCATTCGTCCTGAAGACTGTGAGCTCATAGGATCAACTAATGCTTGCCAGTGTCCATGCGGCTGCTGAACTTAGAACATTCACCTTCCCTTGGATCAACTAACTGCCATGGACCACTCACCTTCCCTAGGATCAACTAACTGCCATGGACCACTCACCTTCCCTAGGATCAACTGACTGCCATAGAACACTCACCTTCCGTAGGATCAACTGACTGCCATAGAACACTCACCTTCCCTAGGATCAACTGACTGCCATGGAACACTCACCTTCTCTAGGATCAGCTAACTGCCATGGACCACTCTCCTTCCCTAGGATCAGCTAACTGCCATAGAACACTCTCCTTCCCTAGGACCAACTAATGTTCGCCAGTGTCCACGCGGCTGTTGAACTTAGAGCACTCACCTTCCCTAGGATCAACTAACTGCCTGCCAGTGTCCATGAGGCTGCTGAACTTACAACACTCACCTTCCCTGGGATCAACTTACTGCCACAGAACACTCATCTTCCCTAGGATCAACTAATGCTCGCCAGTGTCCATGCGGCTGCACGTAGAACACTCACCTTCCCTTGGATCAATTAACTGCAATAGAACATTCACCTTCCCTAGGATCAACTAATGCTTGCCAGCGTCCATGTGGCTGCTGAACTTTGAACACTCACCTTCTAACTTTGACTTTTATTTCTGCCCCATCATCTGGGCCACCTCTGTGGCAATGCACCCATCCTGCCCACATGTGCCCCCCCCCTCCCCTCCCTCCACAGCCACAACCCGCCCCGGCCCGTAGCCCTGGCCCCGGCAATCCACAGGGAGCAGCAGTCAATGTCAAGGTCGTCAAGAGGTCAAGAGGCAACCCACTGGAGGAGACACTGTACTGCTGCCAAATCACTTCAGTAGTGTTCAGTGGCGCCTGGCCGGAATAGCTCAATGGTAAAGCGCCGGGCTCGTAATCTTGGTGATCCTGGGGTTGCGGGTTCGAATCTTCGCCGGGCCGTTTCGGTACTGGGGGATTTTCCCCTCGGAGTTAACACTGGTTCCGACTCCATTTCCCATACAGTACTTCGAATGAGACTATAAACCGAGGTTCCGTGTGTGAACGCACGCATAACGTCTTGCACACACGTCAAATCCTATCACCAACTTTCGGAAAAGAAGGCCAGTTTGGCCGTTGGTATGGATGACACGTTACACACAGCACGCACTCTGCATGAGAAATGGAAAGAATGAAGGAAGTAAGGAAACTGACTGTACAATACTGAACGATATTGACTGGATGACACGGGAACGACTGAATGAAGCGCCAGCTGGCAGCTCTTCAGTCGGCACTACCCAGGTAGGCAGCCCGTTGCGTAAACGAGTGTGAATTGTAAAGCGCTTTGAGCTTGGTCTTTAGCTGAGGATAGGCGCTATACAAGTATTCATAAATAATAATGATAATGATAATCATCATCATCATCATGATAATAATCCAACATATGCAGGACACCACACTTAAGCCCCTACTGACGACAATAATTGCTTAGCCGCGGAGCCGGCGTGAGCTCTCCCTCCGGAGGACTGTTCCATGTCCGTCCAACGACAGCCCCCATGGACCCGCCGATACCGGTGACCCCAACGGAACCAAACCAAAGCCACAGACGTGGAGAGGACATCGAGTCTGAGGTCATCATGAGAGCAGGGCATGAAGGGCCACAGAATTTGACTTTTTTTTAAAATGCTGGTCGATGAGAATGAGGATGGTTAAGATGATGCTACGGTTTTTCATTCCGGTCTGAGACTACATGACAGGGCTGTACTCCACGCTTCCTCTCATATATATCCCGGGCGTCAACCAGGCCCGAGTAGCAAACTTAACTCTGGGTAGGAGTCGGTTGGCGCAGAAAAACCCCACATGACTCAGATGGGAATCGAATCCCCGACCTCCCAACCGGGAGTCCGCGACGCTAACCACTTCGCCACGGCGACTGGTGATCATCAGAATATTTACCTTACCAATGTCGTAAGAGTAAATAGCATCAGAACACTTACCTGATCAGTTTCCGTTTGGGTATAAAAACATCAGAACA
>JADBJO010013171.1:50000-53852 GCA_016801955.1 Conus betulinus
ATAATAATAATGATAATACTAATAATAGTTATACTGATAATAATAATGATAATGATAATAGTAAGAACAACAATAACAATGATAATGATAGCAATAATAATAACAACAACAACAACAACAACAACAACAACAATAATAATAATATAATAATAATAATAATAATAATAATAACATAGCGTTTCTAAACCGCCTTGCCAAAGATTCTAGGCACTGACAATCCACACTCTCAAGTACGCGACGGGCTGCCTACCTGGGTAGTGCCAACTGAAGAGCTGCCTGCCGGCGCTTCATTCAGTCGTTTCCCGAGTTATCCAGTCAATATCGTTCACTCAGTTTTTCCCCACTTCCTTCATTCTTTCCATTTCTCACGCAGGGTGTAACGTGTCATTCATGCGAGAGAGAGAGAGAGGAGAGAGAGAGAGAGAGAGAGAGAGAGAGAGAGAGAGAGAGAGAGGAGAGAGAGAGAGAACTCCGGATCCTTATACAACCACTAACACAGAAGACAGAATATGCACGACATGCCCAGTTGTTGAGGACGAACTACATTTTCTCTATGACTGTCAATTATTTGACCAACAACAACGTTAATAACCTGATGACGAGAATCACACATACAAAAAAAAAAACAAAAAAAAGAAAAAAAAACCCACATTTTCTGTTACAGCTAAAACAAAAAATTTGAAAAAAAACTTTTAGTACTACATCCACCCAACATGAGCAAACGAATCACAAGACAAAACACGACGCGTTTCGACCTTTTAGGTCTCTTCATGCAAAGTAAACAACACTTAGGTCAAAGAAAAATGAAGAACGAGCAGTCCCCGATCTTACTCCACTTCGGCGCAAGATGGGCGTGGAGTGTTCCCTTGTTTGACTTTAGTATTTTCATCATTATTATCATCATTACTGTTATTATTATCATGAATACTTACATAGCACCTTTCTTCTGCTAGAGACCAAGCTCTAAAAGCTTTACAATCCGCACTCGTTTACACAATGGGCTGCCTACCTGGCTAGTGCTGACTGAATAGCTGCCAGCTGGCGCTTCGTTCAGTCGTTTCCTGTGTCATCCAGTCAACATCGTTCAATCAATTTCCTTACTTCCTTCATTCTTTCCATTTCTCACGCAGGGTGCATGCTATGTGTCACGTGTCATCCATACCAACGGCCAAACTGGCCTTCTCTTTCGAAAGTTGCTGATGGGATTTTACGTGTGTGCGAGATGTTATGCGTGCGTTCACACACGGAAATTCGGTTTATAGTCTCATTCGAAAGACTGTAGGAAATGGAGTCAGACCAAATGTTAACTCCGATGGAAAAATCCCCCTGTACCGAGACAGCCGAGCGGAGATTCGAACCTCCAACCCCTGGATCACCAAGATTACGAGTCCGACACTCTACCTCTGAGCTATTGCTGTCCCTAAGAGATTTTCGCCTGCAATCGCCTCACTGTGCATCTAAAAAAAAAAAAAGAAAAAGAAAACCTAGGAGCTCATGTTAATGGAACTGCTTCTAACCTGTGCTTGCCCAGAGTATCCTGCTGTGTGTTTCTCTCTTCGCAGACAGAGAAAGGTTCTGAATCCTACCTGCGTTCTTTCTTTCCGCCACTAATGTAATGAATCAGACCTGCGTTCTTTCTTTCCGCCACTAATGTTATGAATCAGACCTGCGTTCTTTCTTTCCGCCACTAATGTTATGAATCAGACCTGCGTTCTTTCTTTCCGCCACTAATGTGATGAATCAGACCTGCGTTCTTTCTTTCCGCCACTAATGTTGTGTTGCAAGATGTGACGAGGTTGGAATTAGTTTGGACTGAATGTCTGAACCTGATCGTCTGTCTGTGCACCGCAAAATCTCTGGGTTTTAATAACCACGGCAATAAAATAATTAAAAAATATTCTTGGTCTTCTTGCTCTTGTTTCACAATTTCCTGTCTTAATAATCATAATGATTACTTATGGCGCTTAAACTTAAACCATAAGCCCGAAGCGCTTACAAATACAGAAAAGATTACAGCAAACATAAATTAAACCAATAAAAAGATGAATATTACAATAAGTACCATGCATCTTCAATCAACGGCGCATATTCATTCACACACACACACACACACACACACACACACACACACACACAACACACACACACACACACACACACACACACACACACACACACACACACACACACACACACACACACACACACACACACACACACACACACACACACACAACGAACCCTGTACTCCCGTTTCAGGCCCTCCAGGTCGTTGCTCTTGTTGTTGCGGATGTAGTCCCACAGGTCTTCCACCTTGATGTTGGCTGCCGACAGACTGGCGGGGCCTACGTTGCTGTACACAGGATCTGACTCCAGCACGGAGCGGCTGGAACTGGCTTCCAGCAAGGGCTCTGCCTCCATGCTGCCAGAATCTGGAGAAGACACAACTTAAGTACATTAGAGAGAGAGAGAGAGGAGAGAGAGAGAGAGAGAGAGAGAGAGAGAGAGAGAGAGAGAGAGAGAGAGAGAGAGAGAGAGAGAGAGAGAGAAAGATTGTTCGGTTTTATCCCTGAAGTTCTTCGTGGTAATTCATAAAACCAGGCAAACCACATTTGCAGTCTCAGTGCACTGCTCCGTCTCTCTCTCTGTCTGTGGAGAGTCTGAGGAGTCTGTCTGTCTTCTGTCTGTCTGTCTTCTGTCTGAAGTCTCTGCCTCTCTAAGGTCTCTCTCTCTCTCTCTATAAGCACAAGACCTTAAAATTCCCTCTCTCCCTCTTCAACCCGTCTCTCTTCCTCACTCTCGCCTCCCTCGCCCATTTCAAAGAGAGCATCTTCATCTGCAGTGCCCAATGCGGCTGTGGCACCCTCTGCCATGTCCCCTCTGTTTGTCCTGCTCAATCTCCTCATCTCTCCTCCTCCATCTCTGTCTCCTCTCCCTCCTCAGCCTCTCCCCTCTCTTCTATCTCTCTTCCCTCTTTCTCTCTCTCTCTCTCTCTCTCTTCCGTCTCTGTGCCCTCTGTATGTCCCTCTGTTTTGTCTCTGAACTATCAATCTCTCCTCTCTCTCTCGCTCTCTCCTCTCCTCTCTCTCTCTCTCCTCCTCTCTCTTTCTGTCTGTCTCTCTCTCTCATCTGTGTGTCTGTCTGTCTGTCTGTCCGCATGTGTCTGTCTGTCTCTGTCCCTGTCCTATCTCTCTGTCACTGTCTCTGTTTTGAACGATCGGAGTCACTGGCATAATTTAACTGTTAAAATCAATTATATCGACACCAACCCAAGTCAGTCAATCTCTGAGGATACTGGGAGGTGGGGGATGGGGTGGGGTGTCCCTTGTGTACCTTATACATAAACGGGGCTGGCACAGTCATGGGAATAGTCTCGTGGAGGTTTCTGTCGTGTCTCATCCAGTGGCCTTTATTACACAATGGCATCTGCCAGGGAGGCGGTTATGGTCCCTTGACGTGGAATGCACCTGCGCGTGCCTGCACCCTATGTGACACAGCGCAGGCTTCCAAGGTGGTGCAGGATTTGCTCCCTGATTTGTTCGGCGGCAGATGAGGACAGTACCTCTCTGGGTCCTAACCTACCCTCCCCTCGCACTCGCACTTACGTGTGAAACTTCCTTTTCTTTCTTCAGTGCAAATTTGTGTTTCCAGCTAGCAATGTGTTTAATTTAGCCTGTTTTTTGTTTCTTCTGATTTTGTTCATTGACTCTTTGCTTCACAATCCCAGACTACAGATACATAGTGAGGCGGTTTGCAGGCGAAATCTGAACAAATCTTAAAAAGTGTCTGTAAATCACTCGCCAAACAACACGGACAACGAATCACAAGACAAAAACGAGTGCGGTCCGACCT
>JADBJO010013172.1:0-12500 GCA_016801955.1 Conus betulinus
CTTAGCTAGTGTGTTATCGAGTTGGCACTGAATTTTACCATTCCCTTTGTGCCAGTGTTCTCTTTGACTTATGATAATATGAAGCAAACCTTTCGTGAAAAAGTTCATAGCTACCTACTGCAGGTTTTAGAGAAAGATTTAGAAGTGTGAGGTCTTAACAAGGAGAAAAATTTTCATACTCTTTTGTTTTTTTGTTTTTTTGTTTTTTTTTTTTTTTACTAGAGTTACACATTTATTGAACAGATTGGATTGAACTGTTCAAGATAGACAAGTCTTTTGAAGCACTTCATGATCTTTTGATTAAGAGAAGCATATTTTACAGTCTGTGTCCAAAAGACTTGCAGGTTTGTTTGTTTTTTTTTTTTAAGGAAGAGCTTTTGATTCAGCAGAACAGATGTGTGCTGCAGCTGAACTCTACAGAGAAGCTCACCCTAACAAGTTGTTAGCCAGACAGTCAGGTGCAGTTGCTCGTAACTGTTGTGTGTGTACAAACTAACCATCAGGAGTCATGGTCAGATCTCGGCATGTCTATGTTCCCTCAGCTCTATGTTCCCTCACTCTATGTTCCCTCAGCTCAAGTTACATGCTCTATGTCATGTCATGTCATTATGTCTGTCATAATGCCATGTCATATCATGCCATGTGCCATGACATATGCCATGCCATATTACATGACGTAAATATCTCTTGACTTGAGGGAACATAGAGCTGAGGGAACATAGAGCTAATTCTCCTAACAAACCGCTCTATGTTCCCTCAGCTCTATGTTCCCTCAGCTCTATGTTCCCTCAATTCAAGTTACATGATGACCAGAGGTCAACTAATGGTCAGAGTGACCAGTGGTCAAGCAATGGTCAGTGTGACAGTGTGTTCAAGCAATGGTCAGAATGATCATTGGTCAAGCAATGGTCAGAATGACCTGTGGTCAAGCAATTGTTAAACTGACCAGTGGTCAGCGTGAGTTTATAATGAGAAAATGACGTGAGAGAGAGAGAGAGAGAGAGAGAGAGAGAGAGAGAGACACTTGTCAGACCATTGCTTGACCACTGGTCAGTCTGACCACTGCTTTTGTCATTGTATAATGGTTGTGTGAATGACATACCTTGCACTGTTTTGAGAGATGCTGGTTGTATTACTGCTTGTGTGAAAAAGTCATTGGTTTAACCTGAACAGTATAACGGTCCATTGTCAAAGATGTATAAATTGGTGGCAAGATTGAGACATTCCAACTTGCTATAGTGCCTGTATGTTCACCTTTTTACACTGGTTTGCTGGAATGTTGTGTCATTGATAACCCAGTGGCATATTTGATACTTGGTGTATTTGCCCAAGGTCAAGGATGATCCTGGTCAGGTTTCGGCTGATCAGATTGCATCAGTCATGACCAGACAACCAATTAAAAAAAAAAAAAATTGACGGTCCTGCTAACCCCTTTTGAAAACCCCTCCACCGTGTCAGAGACAGATTCAGGTACATCGAAGGGTAACACCCCCCCCGCCCCCCCCCCCCCCCCTCCCTCCCCCCCCGCGCCCCCCCCCCCCCCGACCCCACCCTCCCCCCCCCCCCCCCCCCCCCCCCCCCCCCCACCCCCACACACACACACACACACACAACAGGTGATGCTTTGCCGTCAGACTGAATTTTTTATGTGTCCCATTATGACATTGTAATCATGCAAGCACCAGATGCTACTTTGTCATCTATTTACCGCCAGGCTAAAAATGTTCCTGACTGTGAATCGCTTAGAAGAAACTTGGTGTGGGAACGTAAACCCATGTTGTTTTTTCTTGGAGAATGGTGTTCTTTACCGTTATTCACTTGGTAAATTTGACACTGTACAGAAGCAACTGTGTGTACCACACACCTCTTCGTACAAATGTCCTGCATGTTGCTCATGATTCCATTGTTGGTGGACATGGCGGTTTTGCGAGAGCAAAACATCGCATTTTTTATTTCATTTCTATTGGCCTAAATATCACGTGGATGTCCGTCAGTATGTTCAGACCTGTGGTGTACGTCAAAAAAGTAAGAAGAGTGGATCAGTTCCAATGGTTCCTCTGGGGAAAATGCCTGTCATTGATATACCTTTTCAACGCATTTGTATTGACCTGATAGGTCCATTTTCTCCAAGTTCTCATGCAGGTCATAGATATGTTTTGACTGTTATTGATGTTGCTACCAGGTATCCAGAAGCTGTACCGTTGAAAAATATAGATACTGTTACAATTGCTGAAGAACTCATGAAAATTTTTCAGTCGCCTAGGATACCCAAAAGAGATTTTGTCCGACAATGGTACTCAGTTTGTCTCAAACCTCATGAAAGAAATTTACCGTTTGTTATCAATCAAGTCAGTAAATACAAGTTTGTACAATGGTTGAACGTGTAAATGGTACCCTGAAGTCCATGTTGAAACCCCCAGGACTGGGACCGTTACCTCCCAGCAGTTCTGTTTGCACACAGAGAAATGCCTTTTGAGAGCACTGGATTCTCACCATTTGAACTGCTCTATGGTAGAAAATCTTGAGGTCCAATTGATATGTTGGCAGATTCTTGGAATCTCACAGACACAACGTACTTCCAAGCCCATTTACCAGTATGTGACAGAGCTAAAAAACTTTTTTGAAAGAGAGCGTGGACATTGCTACACAACATTTACAAAAGGCTAAACATATAAAAGGTACAAGGATGCGGAAGCGGTCAGGCGCTCATTTTCTATTCATGGTGAAGTACTTGTATTGTTACCCCACTGACAGAAACAAATTGTTGATGCAGTGGAAAGGACCCTAAAAAAATTGTTGATTGTTCAAATCCTGATTACACTGTATTAATCAAAAACAAAAGAAAAGATTTTCATGCAAATACGCTAGTGAAGTACAATAGACGCGCATGTGATCAGTCTGACAATGCAAAACTCCCTGTGCATTCTGCATGTTTGTTGACTTGCAGTTTTTACAGAAATGCGTCCAACGTGTCAACTGTTGATACTACTGCTGAAGATTCTGCTTCGCCTGATGTTGTGGACACTCATTTTTCTGATGATTTTCTGATGTTGTGAAAAAGTGTGATTCTGAACAGATGGACTGTTTTTCTCATACTCTATAATGATGATTCAAAACAGATGGACATTGTGTGCTTCATTACCTGGATTTGACCGTTTCTCCAAGAGTGATGAACATGTGACAGCAGCGTCTGTGATCACACAAGGATGATGGTGATTGCCTTGAATCTGAGATGAATATCCCCACTGTCCCACTTGTTCCTTCTAAAGAGACTATTCGTGATATTCACTTTGATGAGCAATTATCAGATGTGCAAAAGAAAGAGTTGAAAATCTGTGTGTCATAATTTCTCTGCTTTGTTTACGGATAATCCTGGATATGTCAAAGCTGGAATTTTTCATGAAGTCCCACTCACTGATAACAACCCCATTAGGTTGAAACCATACCCATTGCCTTTTTCAGCAACTGGGGTTGTTAAGCGCAGGAGGTTGAGACTATGCTTAAACTTGGTGTCATTGAGCCTAGTCAGTCCCCATACTATTCTCCAATTGTACTTTGTTAAGAAACCAGATGGATCAGTCAGGTTCTGCATTGATTTCCGTACGCTTGACAAAGTTACTCGTTTTGATGCGGAACCCATTCCGGATGTTAAGGAACTGTTTACATCAATTAAGGATGCAGTCTACTTCACCAAGATTGATTTGTCAAAAAATGGACTTTTACTCCCCCCCCCCCCCCCCTATTTTTCCTAATTGAACACCAGGATATTGGCAAATTATGATTAAAACCTGAGAACAAAGAGAAGACTGCATTTCAAACCCCCTTAGGACTTTTTCAGTGGACACAAATGCCATTTGGTTTGATTTCAGCCCCTGCTACTTTCGCTCGCATGATACATTTTGTTGAATTTGTCTGAGTGCTCTAGCATGAATTTCTTTGACGACATTCTGGTTGCTAGTGATACTTGGAAAGCACATCTTCAGCATGTGACAGTTCTCTTTCAAAAGTTGTTGGATCTTGGACTCACTGTTCGACCATCCAAGATGTTCAGGACTAGCATTCTTGGGTCATGTTGTTTCTCATGGCATTCTCAAGCCTCAAGCTAGCAAGGTTGATACGATCCTGTCCATGGTTCAACCTACCACAAGGAAGCAAGTTCGCTCACTTCTCGGTCTGAAAGGGTACTATCGGAAGTTCATCCCTCATTTTGCTACCCTTGTTCCTTCCCTGACCAATCACACAAAGGATTCCAAGCGTAAATCAGTTACGTGGACACCTGAGTGTCAGGAAGATTTCAGCTTATTCAGGGAATTCTTGCGAATAAGCCTTTTCTCAAACTCCCAGACCTTTTCTCGCCAGTTCGTTCTGAGTACAGACGCTTCATCTGTAGGTCTGGGTGGTGTTCTTTTGCAGGAGCATGATGGAGTTTTGCATCCTGTTGTTTTTATCAGCAGGAAATTGCTTGACTGAGAGAGACCCGTTACTCTCCTATTGAGAGAGAATTGTTTGGGAATTGTTTGGTCTATCCAGAAGCTGTCTCGCTACCTCTGGGGACAAAAGTTTATTCTCCATACAGATCATAAGCCACCCACATTTCTCACTAGTTCTGCTTTCAAGATTGCCAGAGTCACTCGATGGTCTCTCCTGTTGCAAGCATTCATGTTTGAGGTTCAACCTGTTCAGGGTATTGACAAAGTTCTCGCTGATGTACTCAGTCGCAATGGCCAGTCTCTTAGTATTCCGTAACTGTTGTCAGTCGGAAACATTTTTGTATTGCCTGTTTCAGTTTCTTTTTACTGTGTAGATCGCTATAGCGAAGCATAGGACACTTTGTCCTGATCTACAGTAAAAAGTCCATTTTATTTCATGTGGACATTTAATTGCTTTAATGAAGCATCTTAGGACTTTCAATGAAAAAAACAAAGTTACGATTTGGAAGTCATTTGTCAAAGTTTTTATAGTCATAATCGCATTGTTGTTTAAATGCAGTTTTTGTCAATTTATTTTATTCAATTATTTATTTATTTATTCATTATTTTTGCACATCTTGGTGATAATTTGTAAATTGTCCAACATTTTATTTTCATGATATCTTTTGAGAATGAGTTATTTTGCTGTATATAATTGGAAAACTTTTCTCATGACCTGTGACAAGAGTTTGATTCCCTCATCATTAGTTTTTCTTCTAGAAAGGCTGGCAGTTTTTTGTTTGCTTGTTTTTTTGGAGGAGGGGGGTATTGTCACACGTACGATTCGCGATGAGTTACGTGCATCTGCTGTGTGCATAGCCAGAGAGAATTTTAAAAAAATTCTTTCGCTTCTTGTTTCCACAATTTCAGTGTGTAGTATTCACCAACGAACGTTCGAAAACTGGCCTGTTAGGCCTGCACAGATCGAGTATGGCTTTGGAGTCAGTAACATCTGCTCCGTACGCACGCTGTGCCCGTTGTTGGTCGGGTAGGGCTCGTTAATCCCCCCCCCACCCCCCACCCCCACCAGAGGGTAAGAATATTTCTGTTCTGTTTTTTTTTTGTTTTGTTTTTGCTTTTTTTTTTTTTTTTTTTTTGCTCACATTGTCAAATCATTGTACGATAATTGTAGTTAACTGATAGCACTTTCTTTAAACATTTTAGATCAAAATGTTCAGACGGTGTAATATTTGTGTTTGTTTTCGGAAGTGCTCAGTCAGTTTGCTAGTTCGTGTGTTTTTGCCGAGTTGTACGGGTTTTGGTCATTTCGATTCTGCTCTTTCTAATCTATCACTACTTTGATGTTGAATAGTTGGTAAATTGGGTATTTGTGGTGGTGTTCACTTTGTACGGATTTTTTCGTCTGGGGTGCTGGCCTGGCTGGCTGTGTGAGCTCTGGTGGGTGTGTCTGAGCGGTCCTCTTCCCCCTCCTGTGGTGTGGCAGCCCACTTGGTGGCCAGGACTTGCCTTGCTCCCCCAGTGACTTCATCTTGGATAGTCAGTTGGCCTGCCTACCTCCTGAGCAGCCGTGTCTTCCTTCCGGATGGCTGACCGGTGCTCTACTTGCGACTTTGTCCCCCTGTAAGCAGTGTGGGGCCAAGTTCATCTTCCCCTGTGCCCAGTCGCAAGTGTGGAAGTTTTCTTCTTCTGGGTCCAGTGTCAGTGGTGGTATTGTGTGGACTGCATTCGGCGCATCCAAAACTTGAGAGGTCAGAGTGGTTTTTTTTATGCCTGTGTGTGTGTGTGCAAGTCAAACCCCGGCTTTGGACAGCAACACACCTGACCTGCGACGTGATATCTGGAATCATATCCAGAAAGACTCGTAGTATTGTGTCATGTCATGAGTGATGTTATGAATCCTTCTCCCTCTTTTGTTACTATATTGTGTCATGAGTGAACCTATGAATTATTTTCTAGCCTAACAGGGAGTGTGAGTGCACACATATGTTGATGGATTGTTTTACACTTACATGTTGATGTTATGCATGTGCGAAAAAGAAAAAAAAATTGTTATGAAATGTGCTCTCCTTGCTAGATTCCTGTTTGGGCTATTAAGTTGTAGGGTGATGTGAGTGAGTGAAAGAAAGATTGATTTGACAAGATACACGAACAACATACACGCCTTCAGATATCCAGGAGACAGATACTACAGATCTTTTTGCAAGCATCCCTCAATCCACTCTGTGACAAACGTTAAGGGCCAATCGGCTGCAAGACAATCATTAATGTAAAGTGCCAATCTGCTGCAAGCCAATTATCAATGTGAAGTGCCAATTGGCTTCAGGACAAACAACAATGTTAAGGGCCAATCTGCTGCAAGACAATCATCAATGTGAAGTGCCAGTCGGCTTCAAGACAATCAACAATGTTAAGAGCCAATCTGCTGCAAGACAGTCATCAATGTGAAGTGCCAACTGGCTGCAGAACAATCAACAATGTGAAGTGTCAATCGGCTGCAAGGCAATCAACAATGTGAAGTGTCAATAGGCAGCAAGACAATCAACAATGTGAAGTACCAATAGGCAGCAAGACAATCACCAATGTGAAGTACCAATAGGCAGCAAGACAATCAACAATGTGAAGTACCAATAGGCAGCAAGACAATAACAATGTGAAGTGCCAATAGGCAGCAAGACAATCAACAATGTGAAGTGCCAATCGGCAGCAAGACAATCAACAATGTGAAGTGCCAATCGGCAGCAAGACAATCATCAATGTGAAGTGCCAATCGGCAGCAAGACAATCATCAATGTGAAGTGCCAATCGGCAGCAAGACAATCAACAATGTGAAGTACCAATTGGCTGCAGGACAATCAACAATGTGAAGTGCCAATCGGCAGCAAGACAATCAGCAAGACAATCAACAATGTGAAGTACCAATTGGCTGCAGGACAATCAACAATGTGAAGTGCCAATCGGCAGCAACACAATCAACAATGTGAAGGGCCAATCGGCAGCAACACAATCAACAATGTGAAGTGCCAATAGGCAGCAAGACAGGTAACAATGTGAAGGGCCAATAGGCAGCAACACAATCATCAATGTGAAGGGCAATAGGCAGCAACACAATCAACAATGTGAAGGGCCAATCGGCAGCAACACAATCAACAATGTGAAGTGCCAATAGGCAGCAAGACAGGTAACAATGTGAAGGGCCAATAGGCAGCAACACAATCATCAATGTGAAGGGCCAATCGGCAGCAACACAATCAACAATGTGAAAGGCCAATAGGCAGCAACACAATCAACAATGTGAAGTGCCAATAGGCAGCAAGACAGGTAACAATGTGAAGGGCCAATAGGCAGCAACACAATCAACAATGTGAAGGGCCAATAGGCAGCAACACAATCAACAATGTGAAGGGCCAATAGGCAGCAACACAATCAACAATGTGAAGGGCCAATCGGCAGCAACACAATCAACAATGTGAAGGGCCAATCGGCAGCAACACAATCAACATGTGTGAAGTGCCAATAGGCAGCAAGACAGGTAACAATGTGAAGGGCCAATAGGCAGCAACACAATCATCAATGTGAAGGGCAATAGGCAGCAACACAATCAACAATGTGAAGGGCCAATAGGCAGCAACACAATCAACAATTGAAGGGCCAATCGGCAGCAACACAATCAACAATGTGAAGGGCCAATCGGCAGCAACACATCAATCAACAATGTGAAGTGCCAATAGGCAGCAAGACAGGTAACAATGTGAAGGGCCAATAGGCAGCAACACAATCATCAATGTGAAGGGCCAATAGGCAGCAACACAATCAACAATGTGAAGGGCCAATAGGCAGCAACACAATCAACAATGTGAAGGGCCAATCGGCAGCAACACAATCAACAATGTGAAGGGCCAATCGGCAGCAACACAATCAACAATGTGAAGGGCCAATAGGCAGCAACACAATCAACAATGTGAAGGGCCAATCGGCAGCAACACAATCAACAATGTGAAGGGCCAATCGGCAGCAACACAATCAACAATGTGAAGTGCCAATAGGCAGCAAGACAGGCAACAATGTGAAGGGCCAATCGGCAGCAACACAATCATCAATGTGAAGTGTTCAGAGATTATATGCCAAGTAACTTTTTTTTCTGTCCTTAGTTATATGAAAAGAAAAAAAAAAAATGTGTAGTACAAAAGCTTCGTAAGTTTCTAACTGAATGAAAACAAATTTCAAAAGCATTTTCATGAACATAGAGTTTGAATCACCTGTGCTGGTTTGAGCCAGTCAGCAAACACGATATTTCAAATTTTAAAAGTATTTATAACGACCTCCACCGAACAACGTGGGACAAACGAGAATAACACACACAAAACACGACACGTTTCGACGTCTTAGTCTTCTTAAGTGAAGATAAACAACACTCAGGACAACGAAAATGAGCAATGAACAATCACTTATCTTTGACGTATTCGGCGCAAGATGGGCGTTAAATTCGACAAAGAGAAGTGATCGCTCGTTCTTCATTTTCGTCGTTCCGAGTGTTGTTTATCTTGCCTGAAGAAGACCTAGGAGGTCGAAACGCGTCGTGTTTTGTCTGCGATTTGTTTGTCATATGCACCGCCATATATTGCTCTACATTAAGAATGCATTACAACCCATATCACATACCTATATACCTTGTACACATCCCACCCTGTATCACACCGCTCTCCACCAATCTCTTTGTCTCCATCCATTTGTATCTGTCTGTCGGTCTGTCTGTCTGTCGGTCTGTATCTGTCTGTCTGTCTATGTATGTATGTCTCTCTCTCTCTCTCTCTCTCTCTCTCTCTCTCTCTCTCTCTCTCTCTCTCTCTCTCCATGCATTAAGGCACTGAACTTTTTCGTTAGGTCTGTCTTAATCTTAATTATATTATGTTTAGAAATTGTCATGGTCTCAATACACGGAATGCCAGATATTCTCAAAAGCGAAGAAAATTGCTTGAAATGACATGACGTAGATCAGTTTCATCTGTATAAAAGCAATTCAACAAAAGCATTACACAATGATCATGCACCAAGTCATTTTAGATTATTCAGAATGCAAGTTTGCAACAACAACAAAAATAAATAAATAAATAAAAAGTTATATAGCCAAACTGCTGTTAAATACATTTGCCACCAGACATACAATTTAGGTTTGTTCTCCTTATTTACATTCAGCCAGAACAGCACTTCATGACACAGATTATGTGAGCGACGAGACAGCCAGAATAGCACTTCATGACACAGATCATGTGAATGATGGGACAGCCAGAATAGCACTTCATGACACAGATCATGTGAATGACGGACAGCTAGAATAGCACTTCATGACACAGATCATGTGAATGACACAACAGCCAGAATAGCACTTCATGACACAGAAGTGACAGATCATGTGAATGACGGGACAGCCAGAATAGCACTTCATGACACTGACCATGTGAATGACGGGACAGCTAGAATAGCACTTAATGACACAGATCATGTGAATGACGGGACAGCCAGAATAGCACTTCATGACACAGATCATGTGAATGATGGGGGACAGCCAGAATAGCACTTCATGACACAGATCATGTGAATGACAGGACAGCTAGAAATATAGCACCTCACGACACAGATCATGTGAATGACACAACAGCCAGAATAGCACTTCATGACACAGAAGTGACAGATCATGTGAATGACGGGACAGCCAGAATAGCACTTCATGACACTGACCATGTGAATGACGGGACAGCTAGAATAGCACTTCATGACACAGATCATGTGAATGACGGGACAGCCAGAATAGCACTTCATGACACAGATCATGTGAATGACAGGACAGCTAGAATAGCACTTCATGACACAGATCATGTGAATGACGGGACAGCTAGAATAGCACTTCATGACAAAGATCATGTGAATGACACAACAGCCAGAATAGCACTTCATGACACAGATCATGTGAATGATGGGACAGCCAGAATAGCACTTCATGACACAGATCATGTGAATGACGGGACAGCCAGAATAGCACTTCATGACACAGATCATGTGAATGACGGGACAGCCAGAATAGCACTTCATGACACAGATCATGTGAATGATGGGACAGCCAGAATAGCACTTCATGACACAGATCATGTGAATGACACGACAGCTAGAATAGCACTTCATGACACAGATCATGTGAATGACACAGACAGCCAGAATAGCACTTCACGACACAGATCATGTGAATGATGGGACAGCCAGAATAGCACTTCATGACACAGATCATGTGAATGACGGGACAGCTAGAATAGCACTTCATGACACAGATCATGTGAATGACACAACAGCCAGAATAGCACTTAATGACACAGAAAAGACATCATGTGAATGACGGGACAGCCAGAATAGCACTTCATGACACTGACCATGTGAATGACGGGACAGCTAGAATAGCACTTAATGACACAGATCATGTGAATGACGGGACAGCCAGAATAGCACTTCATGACACAGATCATGTGAATGACGGGACAGCCAGAATAGCACTTCATGACAAAGATCATGTGAATGACGGGACAGCCAGAATAGCACTTCATGACACAGATCATGTGAATGACGGGACAGCCAGAATAGCACTTCTTGACACAGATCATGTGAATGACGGAACAGCTAGAATTGGACTTCATGACTCAGATCATGTGAATGACGGGACAGCCAGAATAGCACTTCATGACACAGATCATGTGAATGACGGGACAGCCAGAATAGCACTTCATGACACAGATCATGTGAATGACCAGACAGCTAGAATAGCACTTCACGACACAGATCATGTGAATGACGGGACAGCCAGAATAGCACTTCATGACAAAGAATCATGTGAATGACGGGACAGCCAGAATAGCACTTCATGACACAGATCATGTGAATGACAGGACAGCCAGAACAGCACTTCATGACACTGATTATATGAATGATGGGATAGCTGGAATAATACTTTACGACAGAGATTGTTTGAATAATGGGATAGCTGGAATAATATTGTTTGAATAATGGATAGCTGGAATAATACTCCATGACACAGATTGTATGAATGATAGGATAGCTGGAATAATACTTCATGACACATATTGTGTGAATGATAGGACAGCTGGAATAATACTTCATGACACGGATTGTGTAAATGATAGGATAGCATGAATAGTACTTCATGACACAAATTGTGTGAATGATGGGATAGCTGGAATAATACTTCATGATACAGATTGTGTGAATGATGGGATAGCAGGAATAATACTTCATGACACGGATTGTGTAAATGATGGGATAGCCGGAATAGTACTTCATGACAAAGATTGTGTGAATGATGGGATAGCTGGAATAATACTTCATGACAAAGATTGTATGAATCATGGGATAGCTGGAATAATACTTCATGACACAGATTGTGTGTGAATCATGGGATAGCCGGAATAATACTTCATGATACAGATTGTGTGAATGATGGGATAGCAGGAATAATACTTCATGACAAAGATTGTGTGAATGATGGGATAGCTGGAATAATACTTCATGATACAGATTGTGTGAATGATGGGATAGCAGGAATAATACTTCATGATACAGATTGTGTGAATGATAGAATAGCTGGAATAATACTTCATGACACGGATTGTGTAAATGATAGGGTAGCCGGAATAGTACTTCATGATACAGATTGTGTGAATGATAGAATAGCCGGAATAATACTTCATGACAAAGACTGCATGAATGATGAGATAGCAGGAATAATATTTCACGACACAGATAGTGTGAATGCTGGGATAGCTGGAATAATACTTCACAGCAAAGATTGTGTGAATGATTGGATGGCTGGAATAATACTTCATGACACAGATTGTGTGAATGATGGGATACCTGGAATAATGCTTCATGACACAGATTGTATGAATGATGAGATAGCAGGAACAATACTTTCACGATACAGATAGTGTGAATGCTGGGATAGCTGGAATAATACTTCACAGCAAAGATTGTGTGTGAATCATGGGATAGCTGGAAATAATACTTCATGAC
>JADBJO010013172.1:17500-30000 GCA_016801955.1 Conus betulinus
GTTCACAGATCAATGTTTAGTCCGATGGACACACAGATCAATGTTTAGTCCGAAGGGTTCACAGATTTTCTTGGAATTGAAGTTATCGTTTAAGGACTGCAGTACAGTTCCGTAATCTTCTGTTTAAGGACTGCAGGACAGTTCCGTAATCTCATGTTTAAGGACTGCAGGACAGTTCCGTAATCTCATGTTTAAGGACTGCAGGACTGCTCTGTAATCTTCTGTTTAAGGACTGCAGGACAGTTCCGTAATCTTCTGTTTTAGGACTGCAGGACAGTTCCGTAATCTTCTGTTGAAGGACTGCAGGACAGTTCCGTAATCTTCTGTATAAGGACTACAGGACAGTTCCGAAATCTTCTGTTTAAGGACTGCAGGGCAGTTCTACAGTCTTCTGCTTAAGGACTGCAGTACAGTTCCGTGATCTTCTGTTTAAGGACTGCAGGACAGTTCCGTAATTTTCTGTTTAAGGACTGCAGGACAGTTCTGTAATCTTCTGTTTAAGGACTGCAGGACAGTTCCGTAATCTTCTGTTTAAGGACTGCAGGACAGCTCCGTAACCTTCTGTTTTAGGACTGCAGGACAGTTCCGTAATTTTCTGTTTTAGGACTGCTGGACAGTTCCGTAATCTTCTGTCTAAGGACTGCAGGACAGTTCCGTAATTTTCTGTTTAAGGACAGCAATACAGTTCCACAGTCTTCTGCAGCTCCTTGCTGTTCTTGAGCAAAAGATTCATAAATGTCGAAAACTTCATCTCCTGCAAAAGGTAATAACAGAGCTTTTATTCTGGCATTGCTGTTGATGTTTATTGCGGCTGGCAGATTTTCGAAACGTTTCACCCATCTTCTCCAGCGAGTGCCGAGGCTCGACTCGTCTGAGAGAAAAAATTAAATTTTCAAAGTTAGAAAGGGATCCACTGGCCATACCCCCGTATTCACGTCACTGTCACTTCCTAGCAGGCCTGTATTCAGGTCACTATCACTTCCTAGCAGGCCTGTATTCAGGTCACTATCACTTCCTAGTAGGCCTGTATTCAGGTCACTATCACTTCCTAGCAGGCGTGTATTCAGGTCACTATCACTTCCTAGAAGGCCTGTATTCAGGTCACTATCACTTCCTAGAAGGCCTGTATTCAGGTCAATATCACTTCCTAGTAGGCCTATACTCGTTTATCTTCGTCGCCAATGTAGAGTTGTAAATTCATACAAATGAATTAACGGACCCTGTGCTAGCCACTCAATAATATTTTTACTTTGATCTCCGTTTCCAAAGTCAACTCCATATGGGTTCTCAAATTATGCGCTTAATAATCATAATGTCTAATGATTAAATCTGTATCCAAATAAACAAAAGGACATCACAGGATGCAAACCCCTGGGAGGATGAAGCATGGTGCGTGTCCTTTTCTTCGGTATCGTCCTAAACAGCCGCCAGACATGCCTCCCAACGTTGCTGGCAAGCACGCTGGCTCCTCTCCAGGCCAGATGGAGGTCGTCTCTCAGTGTCCAGGTGAAGGTCGTCTCTCAGTGTCCAGGTGGAAGTTGTCTCTCAGTGTCCAGGTGGAGGTCGTCTCTCAGTGCCCAGGTGAAGGTCGTCTCAGTGTCCAGGTGAAGTTCGTCTCTCAGTGTCCTGTTGTTGGTCGTCTCTCAGTGTCCAGGTGAAGGTCGTCTCTCAGTGTCCAGGTGAAGGTCGTCTCAGTGTCCAGGTGGAGGTAGTCTCTCAGTGTCCAGGTGGAGGTCGTCTCAGTGTCCAGGTGAAGGTCGTCTCTCAGTGTCCAGGTGAAGGTCGTCTCTCGGTGTCCGGGTGAAGGTCGTCTCTCAGTGTCCAGGTGAAGGTCGTTTTTGTCAGTGTCCAGGTGAAGGTCGTCTCTCAGTGTCCAGGTGGTTGGTTGGCTTCAGACTCTTTCTTTCTCTGCCGTCGTCGTCTGCGCCCTCCTTCAACGGTACCGTGAAGGATGGTTTGGAGAGGGTGTTGTGACGAACGACGTGGCCAAACCATGCCATCTTCCGTCGTTTGACCAGAAGTGGTTCGTGGGGCCCAACTAGGTTAGTGACCAGGTTCCGCACATAATCATTGGTCTTGTGTTCTTTGTATGAGATGCGGAGTAGTTTTCCTCAGGCACCTGGTCTCAAACGCCTGGATTCTTCTTTCTGTTTCGGCCATCAGTGTCCATGTCTCGCAACCATATAAGAGGATCGAGACCACTAGTGACTTGTAGAGCCGGAATTTTATGTGGAATTTGATATTGCTCTTCCACACTCTGTTCAGTCTGGCCATCGCAGCTGATGCGGAGTTGAACACCACCAACTTGTTGATAAAAGGTCTTTTGGTGACAGGCGGTTTCGTGGCGCTTATTCGCCATACCCATACCTTATGTCATTAAAGTACTTGCAGTTGTCCGCGAACTTTTCGAAGGTGATGACAGTTTTCTTTTTACTCTTTTGATGTTAGTTGTATAAACATTTTATCAAAACTATTTCTTTCACCGAGTAACAGAGCCATCAGAAGGAACACGAGCCTCTTCAGTGAGATCTTTGGCACATGGCAGGCTGCGAGTTGAGAGATGTGAGGTGTCTTTCCCCCATCCAGAAAAGGGCCAGACATTCCATGTCACCAGTAAGTAAGAAAGATTGCCGGCAGGAACTTACCTTCTTCACTGCCAAAAACTTAAAGCTGCCTAACAAACAAAATCCTTGAATGCCACCAAATTCTCGGAGTCCTTAGATGGGACACTCTCTACCCCCGACACCACCAGCAAAACCAGCAGAGCCTTGAGTTTTCTCTGGGACCAGCCTCACCTGTTTGGGGGCCCACACACACCGCTAAAGACATCGGCAGAACTGCAAAAGCGCAGCGTCACAGCAGTCCACTGGATGGTAAACCACCACGTCAAACCCAGAGTCTTTGAGGAAACGCATCAGCTAGACTGGTGAAGAGGTGCGAGACACGCAACTTTCTCCCCCCCCCCCCCCCCTCCACCCTCCCCCACCTGAAGAGGTTGCCATCTACACACCACACAAAGCCTGTCCCAAGGCCCACCAGTTCGACACAGACAGCCCAGTCACATTAGGAAATCAGTTGCAGGAAATAACGAACAAACAGGGTAATGATGAAATGGTTTTCACTCCTGTTATGAATCTTAAGCCCATCATGTGCCTATATCCATCCCAAGATGCAACCGATGATGTCATGAATAAGACCCGACTCGAAAAGGTGTAGGTTCCCCGCCTAAACGAGAGAGACAAACACATGGTGCTTTGAGGCCAGTCCCGACAGAGAAATCCCCGTCCTGAATTGGTTCATTGTAGAATAAACCCAGAGAATCTACCCAGTTGCATTCCAAGAGTTTGTGTTGCTTGTCAGTTATTTAGGGTAATGTTAGTCACCCACAAACATGACAACGCCCGCAACTCCAAACGAATGTGGCTCACGGCACCTGGCAGAATTGCCAACACAGAGCATACACACCAAACAAGGTGGCATTGAGGCGTCTCCTTGTTTGTTCTGTTTGCTTTGCCTTAATACTTCTGCTGGGCCAGCTGGCGTCGTACGCAACATTCGTTTAGAATTATGGGCATGTAATTATGTCATTATAGGGAGAATGAGTTACCCTGCTTGTTCGTTATTTACTGTTTGCTATTCCCTGTCTCGTTTAAGATTTTCTTCCATCTGCGGAAAGATCCCCTCCCCAGGACAGGATCTGTCTTCCACCGGAGTCAATGATACCAGCCTCTGTGGAAGTCTTGGACCCGGATCTAATCACCTCCCACCTCTCCCCCGATTCCTCCTACCATCCATACCCCTCCCCTTCTCCCATCATGCCTTCAGGATCCTTCCCTCGGAGCCAATACTTCGGGCAGGTGTTTCCTGACCACTGTTGCACCACCCACCCCCATCCCTCCCAGGTTACTTCGGTATCATACCTATCAAAATGGGGGGGGGGGGGGGGGGGGGGGGGGGGGGGGGGGGGGGGGGAGAAGAGGGGGGGGGGGGGGGACGGATGGGGTGGAGAGTGGGATGCTTCAAAGAAGAATAAGAAAGGGAGAGAACCTCTGACCTCATAAATAGTTCTCCCAATGACCTGCACTTCTCGTTCACGCTGTGGAAAGCAGGACTCCAGGCGAGGAGAGACGCCAGGGTGGCAGCATAGGGCATGGCCGAATCAGTTCACGAGAGGGGTGGTGGGGTATGGGGGGGAGGAACGGAGAGGCGGTGGAAAAAAGGGTGGGTCCGAAAAATTGTTGGACGGGGACTGGGGGTCTTATCCCAGGGGCTAACACTCCTCTTCGTTTTCCTGAGGGTCCACAGAAATCGCAAAATAAAACGGCTTCAAACTTTCGCTTTTAGTGTCATCAAGGAGGCGTCACTGCGGCGGACTAGTCTACATTATAGGCTACACCACATCTGTTAAGTTTCGAGACCACACCGCACACGATTTAAACTCGACGGATAAATGATTTAATGACTAAAATGAGAGAATTTTAGACGAGGGTCTTATGGATACGGCTTAACAGATGGCCGACTTGCGCATTAACCCAACGCGCTGGTTAGACAGTGGGTACCTGCGTAACATAGCAGAAGCATGCTCACTCACACACACACACACACACACACATATACACACACACACACACACACACACACACACACACACATTATAATCATTGTATGTGTGTGTGTGGTGGGTGTATACGCGAGCGCGAAAGTGTGCATGGGCGGGTGGGCATGGACCCGGGTGTGTGTGTGTGTCAGTGTATGTGATACGTGTGTGTGTGTGAGTGCGTGTGCGCGCGCGCGCATGTGTGTGTGTGTGTGTGTGTGTGCACGAGTGTGCGCGCGCGTTTATGTGTGTTGTGCGTGTGTGTGCGCGCGCGCGTGCGCGCATATGTGTGTGTGTGTGTGTGTGTGTGTTGTTGTTGTTGTTTGTCTTCAATTTAACGTCTTTCCACATAAGTGATGTTAGACGTGTGTGTGTGTGTGTGTGTGTGTGTGTGTGTGTGTGTGTGTGTGTGTGTGTGTGTGTGAGCATGCTTCTGCATGCACACGTGAGTATATATAAATGTGTGTGTATGTGTGCCTTCATATATGGGCGTATACGTGCGCACACGCGCGTGCGTGTATGTGTGTGTATGTGTGCGCGCGCGCGCGTGTGTGTGTGCATGTGCGTGCGAGTGAGCGCATGCTTGTGTGTGTGATTGCTTGCCGGCGTTCGTGCGTACGCGCGTGTGTGTGTGTGTGTAATTATGTGTGGGAAGCAAATGTTCAAGAGATGTCACAGCAGTAACAATGTCACCATCATCATCATCATCATCAACAACAACAACAACACACACACACACACACACACCAACGCATATACACTTAAATCTGTGGCCTCTCCACTTCAAACACCCGCATCACTTCATTGATGCACACTTACCAGCGCACACATGTTTAGGCCTACAGTAAAAGCAGGGGTTCCTGACAGAGAGATGGGTGAGAGCTGGTTGTATTCCCAGAAACCTCTGACCCTCCCCTACCCCATCGTCCAGTCTGGAAGGGTCTTGTGAGAAACCCCTCAACCTTCGTCCTTAACCCATCTCTGTCATTCTGCTGCAGGGCAATTCAGAACGGGAGTGCCAGGGTGAAGGAGGTGGTGTTTACCCGCGCGTAAAAGTGCTCGAGAGGGAGAGCACTCTCGCTCGCATCTCTTTTGGCCGAAGTTGAGAAAATACCTCACGAGTGCGAAACCACTCCACACTTCCTTGAAAATTTTTCGTTGATCTCTGTGGCACACATCTGCATGCATTTTTATTGTAACGGTAAGTGCAAGTGATCCGCCTGCATTTCTCGTCTGTCCAATCTACACGAGATTTCTTCATTGTGTATATTGCGTTGGAATTTACTTTATTTAGCAAGTATGCTACTTTAGTATAAACCACAGCCTCTTCTGCGGCAAAATTAAACGGACCAGGCCTACGTTATACGTTTTGATTGATGTAGCTTAGTAGTTTATACTTGACTTGCTGATTCTTCTGTTCGGAGTTGTTGTCAACACAGACAGGTTACCCATCGAGTTAGTGTGAACACAGAGATTGATTCTTTCCTGTTCACAGCTCAGTGCAGACAAATAACCCACACTCGTGACGGACTGTGTTTTTGCCTGTGGTATGTCGTGTGGGTGATTGAATGTGACAATGATTAACGCAGTGTGAACGTTTAGACTAAGTCTTAATACTAATTTTTTCTTGTCTAACGGCAACCAGTTATTCATAGACTGTGCACTTGAGGGAGTCGACTGTTGATCCGGTCAGGAGAGAGAGAGAGAGAGAGAGAGAGAGAGAGAGAGAGAAGGGAGGTGGTGGGGTGTTAACACCAGGTGTCATGCATGCTTCTTCTTCCCCCCTTCCTCCACCCCCCTCACCCCTCTCCACCCCCATCTCGTCTGTTCATGCCCCATCTGTGAAACTGAAAGAGGCAACGCTCAGCCCTGCCTAGTGTAGGATCAGGCCCATGGCTTTAAACTGGGAGGGCGACTGCCTAGCTCCATGGACATATGACAGGTGAGAGATGCGAGGTCAAGGGAGGGAAGAGGAGAGGTTGTTGTGCGCAGTCTCCATTTGAAGGACTGTAAGGAACCCAGTGAAAGCGCTGTGACAGCCTGCTCAGGGAAGCATTTTTGACATTTACACCTCTCACCCACCTTGCTTCAATCCACCTGAGAGTAGACACACTATCGTTTCCTGCCCAGACACTTTTCTCCAGTTCAAGTGGGATGAAAGGCTGGAACAACCTCCCAGTGATATCACCTCACAGCTTCATGGCCTTGAGGGGACTGTTTGCCAAGATGAATGCTTGACAGTGACAGGGGCAGCTGACAAGATGAAGGACAGTGACAGGGGCAGCTGCAAAAAAGTGAGGAATAGGATGAGTTTTTTTTTTTTTTTTTTTTTAGTCTTTTTTCTCTCCTAATTTTAAACTAAGCACCTATGTGAGGAATAGGATGAGTCTTTTTATTTTTTTTTTAGTTTTTTTTTTCTCTCCTAATTTTAAACTAAACACCTATGGCCTTTTTTTTTTTTTTTTTTTTTTTTTTTTTTTTTACAGCAGTGATGTAAAACTTGTGAAAACTTGTATGATGATCATGAATGCTGGGTCTTTTGGTCAAAGAAAATAGCAATGGTGCTATTGTAACAGCAGTGGTTCTGCCAATGAATTTAGTTCTTTGTTATATCAAGAGATTTTTGTAATGAAAGATTAGACCACACACATTTCTGTTGCTGATGCAAGGTTGTATGCCTCTGTGAAAAAAACAGTTTGGAGATAGTCTCTCTGGAAAAGTTTGAAAATTGTTTTCACCTTGTAATTTGCATAGTTGAACAGTACAAATAAGCACTTGTTTGGACAGTTGTGTACAGATCTCATATTGGCTGATTAAAGTGAATCATAAAATGAGTTTTGTACAATCAGTTGTAGATGATTTCAAGACAGTTAATGATCTCTGTCTGCTTTTTTTTTTCGTCTGACCTCAGTTGCATGCATGTCATGGAGCTCTTTTTTTCTTCATCTCTCTCACTCTCACTCTGTCTCTCCCTCCCTCCCTCCCTCCCTCCCTCACTCCCTCCTCTCTAATTTTTTCTTTTAATTTTTGTTCTGTGTTCTTACTGCATCACATGCCTTGTACAATGTCCAAAAAAAAAAGAAATTGCTGTTTTTTCCCCCCACTTTTTTTTCCCTTTCCTTTTGATCGTTTATGTCATTTTCTTTTTTCTTCTTTTGTTTTACATTTTTTTTTTCAATTTTTTTTTTTTTTTAATTGTCAACAGTACTTAACATCTGTGATACATTAAAAACATGCTAATCTAACCCTGATACATGCATGCACAAACTGACCAGAAGTAGAAGTATTGTGTTCAAGTATAAAGAGATTTGTTGTCAGTATTTGCAAGTGGTATTGTCTGTTTTTTTGTCAACTAAATAATGCAGATGTTCTCGTAATAGGAGATTTTGATTTTAGAGACGTACACCATACAGTGAAATATGCAGCAGAGGCCAAGGACACCCATCCAGTGAATTCTTGGACACAGTTCAACAACATTATCCATTCAAAAAAAAGTCACAGAACCTGTATACTACAAAAGCATGACATTTCACCATATTCTAGACGTGGTTTTAACAAACCAGAGGATTTTGTTTCAGACTATTTACCCCCACTTGATAAGAGTCATCACCTGTGAAACATTATGCTTTCAGGTGTTTTCTAAGTAATTTCACATTGATGGGAGAGAAACATGTTTGAAGAGGAGTGATTGTTGAAAGTAGGTTAGTCCAAAAATGCAGTTAGGTTCAGATATACAAGAGGGATACAAGAACCATTTTCTTTTTGCTGTTACTGTACTAAGTCAGGTTTTTTTTTTCAGTTATGCCACTTGATAAGTTCTTTGAGGCCAACACTCATGACATTACACAGGAAGAAGAAGACACACCCCTCTCATCATCATCTTCCATCTCTAGCACACAACACAGTGTTGCTTACCTTCCCTCTCATTCTGTCACCAATGCCTTGCGGCACACACCATTGAGTTTACGGTTTATCTCGCCTCTCTCTTGTCTTGACTCAGAACCCATTGTTGTTGTCCTGTTTTTCGAGTGGCTTTACTTGCCCTCTTGTATTCTTTATCAGTGTGTTCCGGACTGTTGTTACATTGTAACTTACAGTTGACAGTGGTTGTCTCCCCTCTTGATTTTCACCGTTTGTCTCCTCACTTGGCTCTCACGGCTTGTACCATGCTATAGTCAGCCAGGAATGAGTGCCTGACCTCGGGGAATGTGGGAAAGGTTTGAATTTTGATTCTTGGGCGCTTGGAATGAGACACGACTGGCAAGACACTCGGGAACACTTGAGCGAGGGTAGGAACGGGCTCAAGAAGACATGGAACAGGGAGACGTTAGCTCTCAGGCTTTGGCCAGTGTACACCAGCTTTCCCCAGGATGAGACACTGTGTGGGAAGGAGGAAAGTGAGGCCGGTGGTGGGGTCCTGGATGGTCACACCTTGACAACCCTTGTAAGAGGTGGTGGTTTAGGAGTACATCTGCACACAAGATGTACTTCTTTTGGAAGCGGACTTGGACACACCCCTCACGTCCCCTTCCCCCGTCTTACTTCTTTACTTTCCCCCTCATCGGAGAGAAATCAGGTCAGGATAGACACAGTGACACATGACATGTGTCCAACCCTCTCCGTGTTCCTCAGTCCCAGTGGCGGTGAGTTATCTTGCGCATCACGGTGGGTCCACCACACTGTGTAATGACTCAGTGGCCAGGCGTGTGACAGGATCTGCTCTGATCACTGTCTTCCTCATTGTGGTGGACACACTTGGCCACCCACCAGTGTCATTACAAACAGTCAGCTGAGGGGTTGTCCCTGTTAGTGTTACACTGCACCTCTCCCACTTGATGTTCGCTATCCTGTGCCCTTGGTGGCAGCGCCAGATATGTTCACCCATATGATTTTGCCATATTTTGTACATGTTTGGTGCAACTGTGATGGATATGGCAAACAAAGAAAGCACATGTTGAAAAGAAAATCTTGAGCAGTAGCATAGTGTAACATGGCAGGGGGCTTAACCAAAGAGCAACAACCCTTGCTAACTTCCTCACGCGAAATTGTGTCAGGCTGTGTCCACTTCTTCGACAACATGCCGTGAAACATGGAAAAAAAAATGGCGAGAGACAGTGAGTTTGTGCCACAGTATGCTGATGAATCAGGTTTGAAAGTAATTTGTGTTACTGCCAGGTTTGATTTGTATCGTATCCCCATAATCAGGGGATTATTACTATTGGGAGAAGCTTCTGTAGTATGATGGCATTCCCCCTCCCTCCCACTTAAAGAAATTTGGAATTTGTAAGAGGCTTCCTTTCTGGTGTCCCATGGCAAGAAGCATTTGTTGGTTGCGATGAGTATGCATGTAAAGTGTGGTTCTCAAGGGGGAGGTCTCTGAGATTGTTTAAAGTATAGAATAGTTATATATCAAAATTTACTTACACTCGGTCTAATGAAACATGTGGTGAACGGGAGCATCTTCCTGTTTTTGTTATTGACAGAAGTTTGTGTTTTTTTCTCGAGACAGTTAAAAATTCTCAAGAATGGCGCAAGCTTAATGTACCTTAGGCTTATGCACTTTATGAGTGCTTGTGTTCCGAGATTCAAAAGTTCTAGAACTAGGGTCACACGTGAAACAATGTATGAACAGCAAATAGACTGACACAAGTTAAGTTCACTTTTTACACACAAAAACGTTCATGACAGATGTGAAGTGCAATTTTACCACAAAACTTTTTTTTTTTTTGTGTATACAAGATTAAGATATATACAATTATTTGTAACTTCTCTAAAATTCAGTCTGGCTTTGTTTGGGTTGGCCTTTTCTCCCCTTTATCTCTTCATAAAGAGAGGGAATATTCTGTTGATCTTAGGTAAGAGTCTAGTGGGTGCACAAGGATTTAGCTGATGTAAAGGTGGAGAGGTGCACAGATGTCTCTCTGCTTTTTGTTGACATCACCACCAGGCCATGTGGTAGCATGGATTCTTGTTTCGGTGCTGAGCCTGTTGTCATTGGAGGACAGGGTCCCAGGGTCTGTGGGGGTTACCCAGCCTGGTTTGGCAGACGAGTGGCTAGGATTCCGTGTTGACGAGTCCTCACAACTTGACCCCTGAACTTTCAGGAAAGTATGAAATTTCAGTCAGCATAAGCAAGACTAACATGAGTGTATCAACATTAATTTGTTAGGTTTCATCACACAGGTTTTTTGGTGGATTTTAACAAATGGAGCAAGATAGTAAGAAACAGTGAACAAATAAAGGGAAATAACTCTTCATAGAAGTCAAATGCTGGCATATAAGTAAGTACCGGAATACACGTAGGCCAAGCACACATGCTAATTAGTCACCTACAACAAAGCATCAAGACAATTACAGCATCAAGTACAGTATTTGTGAATAATTTTAACAGGTTATACTGAATACTGGCTTGAAGTTATCTGTTAACAGTGCATGGTCTCAAGACTATGATTTCACTGACCTTTTCCTTTCCTGAAACACTCAGTGAAACTTGACTAAGGATCGCAGAGTAGGAGAGACAAAGCATTGCACTCTTTGTGTGTGATACCCTGGCGATGGTGATGGGTCGGACTTGTCAGTTCCTGGCAGTCACTCTGGATCCAGAGTCTTTCAGTCCCAGGTCCAGGGTCAACCTGTCCTTAGGCTGCGGCAAGGTCCCTTCAGCTCTGGTGCTCCTAGGACCCATGCCCTTGAGGTCTGCTGTTGCTGGTGCATGACTCTGTGAGTTTATCCCCACAAGAGTTCCCAGACAGTGCCAGCCAGTGCCCCTCTCCTCCAGTGCCACGTTGGGGAAACCCCCACCCCCATCCCTCCCCAGGAGAAATACTTGAGGACTTGAGGCCCTCCAAGGCCTGCTTCTCTGTGGCTGTAGGCACCAGACGTGGACACAGGGGTCCTGCCTGACTCCTTCAACGTCTACATCCAGGAGAGTGTGGCACCCAGCATCCGCCACCTGGATAGACCTGTAGTCTGTCCACTGTCAGAGGCCGACTGCATGCCAAGACCCAGGCCAGAGTTCTGCCTTGGTCTGGGGTCCATTGTGGATGAACAGCAAGGGGCCTCCCCGCTGACACCGCCCCCCCCCCCCCCCCCCCCCCCCCCCCCCCCCCCCCCCCCCCCCCCCCCCCCCCCCACACACGCACGCCCCTGTATGCCAGGCTTGCATTGATCCTGTGCAAAAGGGGCATGGTATCATACTTTGGTCGCTTCCCCTGCAAGCCCCTGTGTGGTTTGGTCCAGGGGCAATGTTGCATAGGAGAATCCCAATCCCATATTGGTCTGATGGTGATGGAAAAATGACAACCACAACTTGTCACATGGGCTAGGGTCATCTTGGGTCAGTGGGTTAAACACAATGATATCACACAATTCTGTGTGAAGAGGGGCAAGAATGCCAGTAACTGTGCGCGATGTATTGGAGAATTCACCACCACGGTATCAGGCTTTCACTTTCAGATAGGGGAAGAACACCATTTACATAGCTCTCAGAACAAGATCAGAATAAATGTGGTCAGTTTCATATTGATATTTGATGACAACTGTGATCGAGGAAAGTTGTGAACTCTGAAACGATGTATTTTCAGTGTTAGAGGATGAGATGATGAAATGAAGTAGATAGCGTCAAGATTT
This sequence comes from Conus betulinus, assembly GCA_016801955.1. Classification (NCBI taxonomy): domain Eukaryota; kingdom Metazoa; phylum Mollusca; class Gastropoda; order Neogastropoda; family Conidae; genus Conus; species Conus betulinus. The sequence continues at coordinate 29,727 of JADBJO010013172.1, forward strand.
GTGTCCAAAGTGAAAAATTAAAAGTAAGTTGGGAACATCACAATTTGTGTCCTTTTGTTTGATGGTGATGTTTCTGTAAAAGCATAGAGAAAAATAAAAATAAAGTAGCAGACGTGAAAAAATGAACCTGTTGAGAAGTGGTTCACACCCTACATTGCAGCACAGCACAGAACAGTACAGCACAGTACAGCACAGCACAGTACAGTACAGCACAGAGCAATACAGCACAGCACAGGACAGTACAGTACAGTACAGCACAGCACACTAGAGCACA
>JADBJO010013172.1:35000-53850 GCA_016801955.1 Conus betulinus
CTGCCGTTGGCATCAGGGACAGTGTGGCCACCAGGGGCACTGGGCTGATTGTCTTCACAGTCACAAGGATCCTTAGAATGTTTCCATTCATCCTCATTTGCTGTGGACAACAATGTAGCACCCCACTTGTTGGTGACCATTTTCATTTTTGCCAGGGGGGGGGGGGGGGGGGGGGGAGGCTCTGAGGCTGGGGAGGAGGAAATGGTTGTGAAGCAGCTTGTTTCCTTGAAGCTGAAGTAGCGCCATTTTCTGCTTGGAAAATATCACAATTGTACTCTGCACTAGGTGTTTGAGTAACGGAAAATGGTTCATGTCAGTAGTCCAAGGTAATACTGTTTCTGAATAAGCAGGGTTTGGAGAGGACTCAAAGGCAAGTGTGTTAGGAGATTCATCATGCCATGCTCTCCGCTCCTCTCTGCCTCATGCTGTTCCAAGGGGGAGCGTTTTTTTTGTTAAAGTTTAAAGGAGTTCTTGTATTATACTTAGAAGTGAACGATGTGTGTCTCCTCCTGTAAAACAGGCGGCCTTTATGAAAATAGGCAGATCTTCCAGCTCTTCTTTCTTCTTGGAGATCCTGGCTCTGTCGGGCTATCAGGTCAGAGGCCACATGTATTCCCAACTCGTTGGCCATCTCCTTTCAGCAAATCTTGATTGCTGAGAATAAATAACTTGTCTTGCCAATGGCACAGACGCACTATAATGGGGCAAGGGTACTGGTTGTTATTTCCCCCTTTGGCCGAGACGGTGGGCTCATTTCACATCTCGAGTTGTCCAATCTTTGCCTGAAAAAAAAAAACCATGTGAGCAGTTGAATTACTTTTCGGATGCACCGATCGCCTCTTTCATCCGGATCTTCAAAGATATTGAAAAACTTGACATTGTTGCACCTTGAAAACGATTCCAGTTTGTCCACTTTCTCATCCATCTTAGGGCACGTATCCAGAAACATGTCCTTCCATTCATAAACTGTTGCACATTGTTGTTCTAGATGTGGCATTTGTTTGCTAGAACGTTGATGTCAAGCCCCATTTGCTCACTATCCTTCTGTAGGGGCTTGTGGGTGTTCTCTACTTCACTTGTTGAATAACTGTCCTGATGTTGGGGGTATCCTGCCATGGACATCAGTCTCTTCTGTACGGTTTCCAGAAACAAATCCCGCACATTTTTTGGAATTAGCACCCTCTCTGTTGTGAAGATAACTGCTGGGACCGTTATAATCCTCATGTGTGTAGTTAGAGGAGTAAATGCCTTGTGCATATCGTTGGGTTGACCAAAATGGCCGGGGGTTTGACTCCACATCTCTGCATGAGAGCTGGAGCCAACTGATGAAAATGGCAGCAGTTTCAGAGAAGAGCACTTTCACGAGGATGTTGGTGCGGATGATCAATATAATACGTGGGTTGAATTTTGAGTCCCCTTTTGATGCTCCGTTTAAACATGAGGAAGCAAACAGACACAGCCCACTGTAGGAAGAGATGCTGGAGATATGAAACAGTTGATTGGAGCCCAAAACGATTGACTAACATGGCTTGGTTGACACACTGCCATCGACACCTATCCATCAACCGACGGTCACCCCGACGATCGACCTTCACCATTCACCCAGATGACTGCCAATACCACAGAGCCGATAAAAACAGTGAGCAAGGGGGACAGAGGCCAAGCCAGTTTGATTTTAGGCAGTGTGTGGTGCAACTTTCTTGCCTTCTTGTTGCCACCAAGCACTGAGCGTTTTTCATGTGCAGTTGTCATTATGAGCAAATTGAGTAATCACATGCCACCAAAGCTGATCCACAGGGAAGGATTCCCGCTTGTTTCCCCATCAATCAATATTCGTACGAAAATTTGTTCCCTTCTTTTCTGTGTTTCGCAATGTTGTAGTGAGAGCAATAATTGGCTAGCTTAATGGCTGGCTTGAGTAGTCCCAGCAGAGAAGGATTTCCGCCTTCTCCTCATCAAAATGTAGATGTGCTTTAATGAGCTTCCCAGTAACAAATTTAGGAACCTGTACTTTTCTGTTTCTCCCAGAAACCCAGAAAGTAGTACTGGCCAAATTGGAGGGCATCTCCTATGTGATTAGCGCCATAAAAGCTTGCCAGGTAGGCAGCCTGTTGTGCAGAGGACAGCGTGGATCACAACGCACTTAAACTTGGTATGGAACTGATCTTGGTCAGTGTGACTGCTGGCAGATAAATCCTTGTCACAGATCGTCACAGTCGAGGTCACAAGGATGCAGTTCTGATTTAATTCCTTTCTTCCGATCACACTGGCCATTTGAATTTCTTCCTGCTTGCTGCGTCACTGGTACAATTCTCAAACTTTATCCAACACCAAAACGACTCTGCACAAAGCGAAGACTTAATCTAACTGTGATGAGCATATAATTTCTTCTTCTTTTTTTATTTTTTTTAATATCTCAGTATATTGTCGTCTTCTTGTAACTGTTTTTCAATTTATTATTTTATATTCCTCCATTGCATCCAGGCACAACAGCAGATTTGACTTGACTCCAACAGTGAGTAATCTTTACAGGTGAAAAATAGTGCTTGTGAGAGTTCAGGTGGGATACGTCCTCTCACCTCGGTGGTTGGTGGTCAACTCTGAGAGAGAGAGAGAGAGAGGTTTAAGAGGTTGAAAGCTTAAGGAGATTAGAGACAGGGACAGAGAGAGAAAAAAAAAGGGGGGGGGGGGGGAATGAGGGATGGAGGGGCCGGGAGTGGACAAAAACGATGTTAAGAAGGTTTAGACAATGAAGGATACATACCCGTTAAGATTATGAAAATCTGAAAAAGCAAACAAATGAACAAATTGTGCATAAAAGTAGAAAATATACATCTGTTGTGAGGAGTGGCAGTAGAACTGGCAGTATATGTACATTCACGGAATGAAATAATTTTAGCACCAAGAGAGAGGGACACACACACACACACACACACACACTCTCTCTCTCTCTCTCTCTCACTCACATGCACGCATGCATGCATGCATGCACACTCGCGCACACACACGCAAACAGTGAATCCGGAAGGTTAACGGACATAACTATGCCATATGTAAACATATGTAGTAGAATGTAAAATCATGTTTTGGTATTTCGCAATTATTAACCTCTTCATTTAGTTTTATTCATCAGGTACGTCGTCAATGATTTATGGAATGAAGTATGCCTGTTTCTCACTTTTAGATACAGTGGTAAATTATTCCAGTATGTTCCACCTCTATAATTAGACTTGACTTGGAAAAGTCCAGTGGAGGAGTTGGCACAGTCAGTTTGTCTGAATGTCTGTTTATGTTTTTATGGGGAAAACAGTCTGTCACTGGAGGAGGAGTGTTTCCACATCTGTGCGTCATCACTTCATTGTGTTCCTGCTGTAGCTGGAAGGGTAAACTGCCAGCTTCTCTGTTATCATCAGCAGTTTAACCGATGATTTTTAGAACTAATTTTATGGCATGTTGTTGCAATCTGTTAAAAAGGTTTTGATACGTCTGCACTTGCTGGATCCTATAAAGTAGAAGCACAACTGATTAGCAAATAAACATGAAAGTGTAAGAGAGAGAGAGAGAGAGAGAGAGAGAGAGAGAGAGAGAATGAGTGCATTTTGAGAGAGAGAGAGAGAGAGAGAGAGAGAGAGAGAGAGAGAGAGAGAGAGAATGAATGTATTTGAGAGAAAGAAAGAAGAGAGAGAGAGAGAGAGAGATGTATTTGAGAGAGAGAGAGAGAGAGAGAGAGAGAGAGATTTGACTGCCTGGAAGAGTGTGTGATGATTGATATCTTAAGGTTAAAGGGAAGCTGCTAGATTGTTTTGCCATGATGAAGTGGGTGCAAGTTTTTTTTTTTTTTTTTTTTAAAGTCCTGAAAGCTCCTTCCTCAATGGATTGTTTGTCTGTGATTGGGATGAACATCACAGGACACCCACTAACACCCCCCCCCCCCCCCTCGTTCCCTTTCCCTTCCTCCTTAACCTGTAGTGAGAGTGAGAGTTTCCTCCTTCCCGTCATCTCCCCTGCCTCTACACGCGAGCACTTAGTGATGGCATGAGAGAGACTGATGACAGAGAGAAAGACGGATTCGGCTCTTACTTGGGTGAGCGTAGTCACATTTGATTCAGTGTTATTTCTTAACCTGGTTTTGCTTGGTCCATCACCCCTCGTTGAATCCCACCCTTGACCACCTCACATCCTACCCCCCCCTTACCTCCACCCCCCCAACCCCCCCTCGAAAGTCAGTCTTGATCTTACCTCTCTCTCTTTTTTTTTTCTTTCTCTGAAAACGCAAACAGTGCAGTTCGGAAAAGGAACACACAACACACATTCACACATGCACACATGTACTCAAAGACACGTACTTAAACTCACACACACACACACACACACACACACACACAACACATGCACACACACACACACACACACACACACACACAGAGACATACACATAGTCATACATACATGCACACACACACACACACACACACACACACACACACACACACACACACACACACACACAGTCGCACACAGGGAGAGAGAGAGAGAGAGAGTATATTTGAGTGAATGGTATAGTACATGAAGATTTATCATGAGGGTTAAGGGATGCTGTTAGGGATTTCATCATGAGCTTGGGTGGTGGGTGGGTGGGGTGGGGGGGTTGGGGGGTGGTGGATTTCAGTCAAAAAATCATTTTGTTTTATTCATTCTGGGAAAGAGAGAGAGAGCGTAAAATGGCTTTAAGAACGTTAATTTTCTTTTGAATTCCTTCCAAGAGAGAGAGAGAGAGAGAGAACTGTGTTGGCAGTTACTTGGATTCATGAACATCTCCTGTTGCTACTGCCCCCTAATCCCACTTACCTTCCCTTTCCCCTCCACCCCAGTCTCCTGTGAGCGCGAGACTCTCTCGGACAGCCTCCCTCCCTCCCCCTTCCCTCTGCCCCTTCATAATGCTGTTAGAGAGAGAGAGAGAGAGAGAGAGAGAGAGAGTTGGCAAAACGCTGTTCTTGCATCTTGGGCCCACAGTTTCTATTGGTAGTAGCTCCGTGATAAATAAATGTTGCCAGCGGTGGACTGGCGAGCATTGCGGGCATGCGTTAATACAGTGGTGGTGAATAATGCATGGAGGCCTAGCGACTGATGAAGGTTGTTTCGGCGGAGAGTTGGTCAGTTACTTGCTGGCTGTGCTGAAAACACATGTGAATAAGCTGATGATTGACGCTGATTGTTCATGTTGGGAATGTTTTCACTCTCGGAAAGTTTGAGACTGATCTAGGTGGGTAGTGAACATCATGCCGAGTCAGCTTAATATGCCGATTTGTATGTTCCTCATCGTTTGATGTTGGGTCTAACTGTCCCCAAATAAACTTTACTAAAACAGATGGCATAAACAAATACACACACACACACACACACACACACACACACACACACACACACACACAACACACACACCACACACACACACAAACACACATACATGCATGCATTCAAGCACTTGCATACTCACACATGCATGTATATATATACACGAATGGTAAAAAGTACACTCTGTGCTAATTCGTTGTGCTTTGGTTAACTGAATGGGTTAAGACGCATTAGAGTCCGGTATACTGACTGAACTTTCTCTCATGCCTTTGGTTTTTCTCCGCTCACTTTAACCTGAACCTAACAGGGAGGGGGAGAGGGGGGTGGGGTGGGGGTGGGTGGGGGTGCATGTATCTCTTGGAGCTAGCTTTTTATTTACATCTGTCTGTCTGTCTCTGTTTGTCCGTTTATCTGTCTGTCTGTATCTATCTATCAATTTATTTATCAATCCATCTATGTATGATTTCTCTCTCTCTCTCTCTCTCTCTCTCCCCCCCCTCTCTCTCTCTCTATCTATCTCACTGAATGTCTGTTTGCCCATTTATCTATATATCTATGTATCTGTCTGTCCGTCTGTCGAACATCTGTCCGTCTGTTTATCTGTCTGTCTGTCTGTCTATGTCTATCTATCTAGCTATCTTTCTGTCTGTCTGTTATCGACCTTAGTATCTATGTATCCTTCTCACTGTCTGTATCTGAAAGCATTTTTTTTTTCTCTGTAGATAGAGATAACTTCCATGAGGAAAGTCATAGTGGAACTCACTCTGTCTGTCTGTCTGTCTGTCTGTCTGTCAGTCAGTATGCATTTTTTCCCTGTAGATAGAATTACTTTTTGTGGGGAAGGTCTACAGTGTATTTAATCTACTTTTCTTATCTGCATATCACTTCCATGCAAAGATCACAGTTGACATGCCCTAGAGTGACAGTGTACATGGGGCCATGGTGGCTCAGCCTGTAGCACCTGGAAGGGAGAAAATTTCAGGTGTAAGGTTTAAGTCTTGCAGAGGGCAGGGTTTATCCTTCTCTCTGTTGCTAGGCCGTACCTGACTGTTGGAGACCTGGTGTTTCTGATGCGAGGATACAGCACTGCTGTCTCTGACAGTCAGTTTCCTTGTCTTTCTGATGACATACAGCACTGCTGTCCCTGGTGGTCAGAGTCCTAGTCTTTCTGATGACAGGATAGAGCACTGCTGTCCCTGATGGTCAGAGTCCTAGTCTTTCTGATGACATACAGCACTGCTGTTCCTGGTGGTCATAGTCCCAGTCTTTCTGATGACAGATACAGCACTGCTGTCCCTGGTGGTCAGAGTCCCTAGTCTTTCTGATGACAGGATAGAGCACTGCTGTCCCTGGTGGTCAGCATCCTAGTCTTTCTGATGACAGATACAGCACTGCTGTCCCTGGTGGTCAGAGTCCTAGCCGTTCTGATAACAAGATACAGCACTGCTGTCCCTGGTGGTCAGAGTCCTAGTCTTTCTGATGACAGATACAGCACTGCTGTCCCTGGTGGTCAGAGTCCTAGCCGTTCTGATAACAAGATACAGCACTGCTGTCCCTGGTGGTCAGCATCCAAGTCTTTCTGATGACAGATACAGCACTGCTGTCACTAATGGTCAGAGTCCTTGTCTTTCTCCTGACAGATACAGCACTGCTGTCCCTGGTGGTCAGCATCCTAGTCTTTCTGATGACATGACAGATACAGCACTGCTGTCCCTGGTGGTCAGAGTCCCTAGTCTTTCTGATGACAGATACAGCACTGCTGTCCCTGGTGGTCAGCATCCTGTCTTTCTGATGACAGATACAGCACTGCTGTCCCTGGTGGTCAGAGTCCTAGCCGTTCTGATAACAATATACAGCACTGCTGTCCCTGGTGGTCAGAGTCCTAGCCGTTCTGATAACAAGATACAGCACTGCTGTCCCTGGTGGTCAGAGTCCTTGACTTTCTGATGAGAGGATACAGCACTTTCTGTCCCTTGAGGCCACAGTCCATGTTGTTACCATCAGGAGAACAGCCTGTTGTGCCTTGAGGTCACAGTCCATGTTGTCCCCATCAGGAGAATAGCCTGTTGTGGCTGATCACATGGGGCGGGGAAAAGGTCACTTGGACAGAGGAACATAAACATGGAGAGACTGAAACCATGTTCATTCTCTCTCTCTCTCTCTCTCTCTCTCTCTCTCTTCTCTGTGTGTGTGCGTGTCTCTCTTTCTGTGTCTCTTTGTCTCTGTCTCTTCCTCCCCCCCCCCCCCCCCCCCCCCCCCCACACACATACACATTCTCTCTCTGTGTCTCATCCTCTCACACACACACACACACACACACACACACACACACACACACACACACACACACACACACACACACACACATGACTTGGAAATTCTTATGGCTTGAAGGTAACCATGAAAAAACGACCAAAAATCACAGACTGTGCAGCGGAGATAGAAACTTTACACGGCAAAACAGCCAGATGCTGTTCTTCTTCACGCTGGAATTAATGAATTGAAAACATTATCACCAAAGGAAGTGAGTGAAAAGATCATTACCTGTGTGAAGACATGTCAATCCACGTTCAGTAAAGAGACCAAACTAATTGTAAGCCATATTGCACCAACAGATGAGGAAGAACTGAACGCAAAGGGGAAAATCGTCAACGCTACTGTGTTTGCCGCTCTCTACCAGGAGAAAAGTGTATCTTTCATCGAACACAACAATCTACAAAAATCTCCATACCATCTAGCAGACATCATTCATCCCTCAAAAAAGGGTGCCAGTGTTCTGGCAACAGATATCGGGAGGCACGTGCACAGTCTTTTTTTTTAAGAAACAAAGACCCCCGACCATACAAACGCTTCCCTAGAGACAGAAACTCTCCACAAAAAACGAGCACAACAGGCAACGGAAGAAACGAAAGGGGGCAAGACGTCAAAATGACTTTCTCTGGAGACAAAACCCTAACAGAAATAACACCAGAAATTTCCAACACCAGGACAGAAGTCGGCAACAGTTCTTCATACAAAGACCAGACAAATCCTACACGTCACGTCGACAAGCGGAACCCCATCAGCGCTTCCAGCCAGATGCAGACAAGCAGGGAGGTTACAACGACTACAACAGACCTTACAACAACTGATACACGGCGAGACGATACAATGAACGGGATAACTACACGGATCTCCCAGGCAGACCACAGAAACTACTACCACACCTGGACTGACCGGAATGACTATCAAAACAAGCACTTAAACACACAACGTGACCACTACAAGGACTTCCGAGCAAACCGCAACAGCTACCAATACGACTGGAACGAGTACAAAACAACCGTTATTGGGACTATGGATTCTGGTAACCAGAGCAACTGGAACTAAAACTTCTTGAGACAAACTTTCATCAAAAAAAAAAAAAAAAAGAAAAAAAAAAGAAGTGCGAATACTGTATTTGACATTATGATATGACAGTGTCAGTCTGCATGCATAGCACCACAGCAGATGCGCTTCTTTGAATTAAGTGTTTAGAAATTTTCACGTTATTCCTTTTCACTTGAGTTTAAATCACAGTATGAAATTGTGTTTGGGTAATATAAATTAATAACATTGGTTGTTCAATATTAACACATATGGTACAGAAAAAAGTTAAGATAGTTTTGTGGAACATTAAAGGATTTAGGGAGACAATCGATGGTAGTATGATTTAACAAACTCTTTGAAGAAGAAAATACAACAGAATATGTTCTTATTATGACATAGTAATATTACAAGAAACTCATCTTGAACGAGAAGATATTTACGATATCTTTATACCAGGCTTTGCCCCTGGTGTTCATTACTGCAGGAAAAAACGGAACAAGGCTCCCAGTGCATCAGGGGGAATATCAGTTTTTCAAGAAGGAACTACGAACTCTAATCAAGTTTTCACCCAACAAGTAATTCTGACATTGTTTGGTTAATTCTTTCTTCCACAAATGACGAACTTGATACTTTCATTGGTTGTATATATATACCACCTGAATCGTCGTCTTATGGACGTGATAATACGGTGCGGATTTGGGAAGAGTTGGAAAGACAAACAGAACATTTCTCTACCAAAGGGAATGTTATACTGTGTGGGGATTTTAATGCAAGAACTGGACAATTAATAGATTATATTGACACGGATGGTGTGAAACAACTTGTATGCATATCCTAATGACAATCCTTATAATGTTATTCACAAACGATGCTCTCGAGACAGCGTTATACAAAAAAATGGACGAAAATTAGTAGATATTGTTTGGAAAATAATATGTATATTCTTAATGGTCGCTCACTTGGCGATCTTAAAGGAAAATTTTACTTGTTTTGACACAAAAGGAAATAGCGTGGTAGATTATTTCATCGTATCACATGACCTAATGAAAGATGTAATTGCATGCAAAGTTAATAAACTCACTGTATATTCTGATCATTGCCCTATAGAACTGTCAATTTTACTTCCTACTGTTGGCAATGATAGACCTAATATGAAAAACAAATGGCATGCTGACAGTGCTCCCTTACGTAAGAATACGTCAAACAGAAATGACACAAAAGTTAATACCATGACGTCATTTATTTGGGATGACGAATCTGCAGTAAAGCTGAGCATTGCTTTAAATAACCCTATCGTGAAGAGTCGTATAGATGAAAATAGAGAAACGCATGGAGAAGACACAAGATCATGATACGGAGACCTCGGTCTTCATTGACAACATGGTTAATGATCTGACCCAAAACAATAAAAGACGCAGCATCCCTATCACTCAAACAAAGACAAATGCGCAAAAGAAAGAGAAAAAAAATCCCAAAACACAAAAAATGGTTTGATGAAAAATGTTTTCTTCTAAGGAAAGAAGTAAGATCACTTTTAAATGCACTGAACAGACACCCTTTCAATCGATACCTACAGGCAAAGTACTTTTCAACTGTGAAGGCATACAAAAGTATTTTAAGAAAGACAAAAAATATATATACAGAGACAAACTGTTAGAGAACTAAATGAAGCCTTTGAAAAGGATCCAAATCAAGTATGGAGAACACTAAACGAATTAACAAACATGCAAAAGACGAATCAAAATAAAAGGAAGGAAATTCATGAAGACAAATGGATATCTCACTTAGAAAAATTAATTAGCAGGAATACTGAAATAACAGAACAGAGAAAAAAACTGATTGAGCAAAAATTATCTGAAGCAAAAAATGTTATATATAATCCAAACGTTGATGAACCAATTAGTATATCAGAAATCCATAAGACATTTTGAAATTAAAAAAATAAAAAAGCCACGGAAAGGACGGAATCTCAAATGAAATAATCAAAGCCAGTTTGCCTAACATAATTATACCTCTTAAGAATATATTTAACTGGGTACTAAGATATGGCCAGTATCCCACTTCTGGAAACATGGCATTTGTGTGCCCATTTACAAAAGCGGCGATCCTACCAATCCTAACAATTATCGTGGAATTACTTTAAATTGCTGCCTGAGTAATGCTTTCTGTCAAATATTAAACAATAGGATAACAAATTACATAGAAAGCAGAGATTTATTTATAAAAGAACAGGCAGGATTTCGAAAAATCCTACAGAACAACAGACCAGATATTCATTTTAAAAAAGATCATTGACAGTGAAATAAGAAAAAAAGAATGGCAGACTATACTGTTGTTTTGTAGACTTTAGAAAGGCATTTGATAGCATATGGCATGACGCTTTACTTCTGAACTATACAATATAGGTATCAATGGCTATTGTTTATCGGGTTATAAAAGATATGTACACAAACGCGATGGTTTGTGGAAAGTCAAATAATGGATTTACTAGATCAGTCCCGGTCAAACAAGGACTTCTTCAAGGCAGTTCGCTTAGTCCAACGCTGTTTAATATCTTTATAAATGATATTTCAAACTATATTGATAACAATGATTCTCCTGTTATAAACAAGTTGAAAGAAACAACGAATATCGTATTTATTATATGCTGACGACATAGTTATGTTGTCAAACAAAATTGGGATTACAAACAAAACTTAATCAACTTCATAATTATTGTACAGAATGGGGCATGAAACTAAGTAAAGATAAAACAAAAGTTGTCATATTCACTAAAACTGACTCAAAATTTTCAACCGCGCATTACATGTGGAGATGATCCTCTGGAGACAGTAAATGAATACAAGTAGTTTTTAGGAATAATTCTTCATAAAAGCGGAGAGTTACATAAAGCACAAGATCATCTAGCAAAACAAGGTAACAAAGCTGTACATTCCTTACTACGTAAAGTAAAGGGAGAACATGTCAATGTATCATCAATAGCAAAACTCTTTGATGCTTTGATTTCACCAGTTATGCTTTATGGCGCAGAAGTTTGGTTTCCATTTACAGAAAAGATAGCACATGTTGAAAAGCAGTCTACAATGTTTGACATTTATCACAAATACCTATATCCAATAATCCGATCGAGAACGTACATGTAAAATTTTGCAGACATATATTAGGCATACACACAAAAAGCAATGAAATTGCCAGTACTAGCTGAACTTGGAAAATTTCCTTTGTGTCAAGAAATAATGAGTCAAGTAGTCATGTTTTGGATCCATATAATGGAATCAAGAAAGACTCGTATCTAAGAGAAGCGTTCGAAGATCTTGACACATCTTCTTCATGGAAATCTTTTGTAAAGATGATCTAAGTAATATTGGAATGACACATGTATGGAATAACCAAAGTACACTTAACCCTCAAAGATTGCGTTTATGCAATAGAGAGAAAGTTACAAAGTGAACACATACACTTTTTTTGGGAAAAAGAAAAAGAAAGGGCACCAAGGTTAAAATTTTATAATGACATCAGTAATAAATATAGGCTTGAACCGTACCTCATCAAATGCACAAATAAACATTACAGGAAAGAACTTTGTAAATTAAGAATTAGCGCACATGACCTCGCAATAGAAAGAGGTAGATATTCCCATATTAAGCGTGAAGACAGGAAATGTACAACTTGCAATATAATAGAAGACGAGGTACATTGCAATATAATAGAAGACTTACATTTCTTAGACTCTTGTAAACGTTACGATAAAATCAGGAATACGTTTTAAAAAATGTATCATAAACAAAATGGATATATACGATGCTACCTCATTGAAAATAAGTACTTTGATGTCTAATGATGACCTTCAGGTTGAAATTGCGAAATATGTATATGACTGCTTTACATAATGACTTTTTTTATGTAAAAAGAACAAATCATTATTTCCTTGGACGATGAGTTGTTTGATCATCGCCTTCTTGTGTCCATAAATCCTTTAATGGTGTTTAGTGACAATAAAGGAAGTTACAAGTTTCACACTCTCTCTCTCTCTCTTTCTCTCTGTGTCTCTCTCTTTCCCGCGTGCGCGCGCACACACACACACACACACACACACACACACCACACACACACACACACACACACACACACCACACACACACCACTACACACGCACACTCCAGCTCACATCAGTACGCACACACACATATACACATACACACATGCATGTACGCACGCACACAAGCACGAGGGCATGCATGCACGCATATCGCATGCACACACGCATGCCACACACACACATGCACACACACACACACACACACACACACACACACACACACACACACACACACACACACACGCATATTGCCCCCGTCTCAGGTTTCATCATGTGTGTATCTGTTTGAAGAGCATTTGATCCAGCAGAGTGCTTTGGGACTGTGTCTCCAGCAGGATCCGTTGTCGGCCCACTGCAGTGCACTCACTCTGCCCAGCGGTGGCAGCAAACCAGTGGCTCTGCTGCCAATAATGCATGATGATATGTCTGGATAATGAGGAGTCCAGTTACCCTGCAACGATATCTCCCCCACCATACAGTCTCTCCTTCTTTGAATCATGCTGTGTGCGTTCACATATGCAATAGACATACAAATATACGCTTAAGTGTTTTATACAAATTCTATATTTGTCCTCCACACATATGATTGCACGCACAAGTACACATGCACATGTACAACACACACACACACACACACACACACACACACACACACACACACACACACACAGATGTTAAAAAGCTGTGGAGCTTATTTTTGACCCTTCTTCCCACACCCCATTGAAGATAATTTTGACTTCACACACACACATTCACACACACACACACACACACACACACACACACACACACACACACACACACACACACACACACTCACCACCCCCCCCCCCCCACACACACACACTCTCTCTCTCACACACACACACACACACACACACACCCACACACACACACACACACACACAACATGATAATGTTTGAATTAAATGTTGGGGTTACGTTGTTTCTGTGGTTGCAGGTCACAGAGAGGAAGAGACAGAGTGGCCAAGCTATGATGTCACAACAGGACGTCACCTGCCTGCCAAGCCCTTGACTTTGTCCTCAGGGAAACGGGACACCTGCCGGGCCAAATGTTGACACTGATATCAGGGAAGCTGCAGTGATCTTTGTCAGGAGAGTGTCATGCCATTTCCAAGGGAGTACCATACATTTTCGCCACGGAGGGGCATCCTACGCTTTCCCCTCCTGACTGGCATGTTCATTTCGTGTCGCCAGCAAACAGGACAGAACCTGACATTTGGGCACGGACAGATGTCAGCGCTGTAGGCCGCTTCTGGCGACAGGAGGACTCCCTCGGTTGAGCGTACTCCTTTGGCATATGATGGGCCTCAGGGGCATGGTAGGGGGATGTTGTATTGGCTGCCACCTGCGGAACAGTCTGCTGTGAAAGGTCGAGGGACATGAGCGCTGTTTGCTAGACGATTTGGTGCAGACTGACATTGAAAGGACGCACAGTTCTGCACAACCTGATTTCCAAAGAACACCTTTAATGACATCAGCAGAGCACCTTACGGTCTGGTGCCGAACTGCAGTAGCCTCAGTCTATTGTTTACAAAGGATTTATCGTTTGGGGGGAAATTGCTGGTACATTGGCAGAATCAGTCAGTTTGGGCACAGCAGAACACCATACATGTCAAGTGATTGAGATTTGCAGAGGGCCAAACCCTTGGACAGACAAAGTGACACTGGCAGAGGAGGGTGCAGTCTGGAGTGAGTGACATGAAGGGAGAGCAGTTTGTTCCATTTTTTGCCCGCTGGGAAGTGGTAAACCGCCTCACTATGGAGTGACAGGTGATAGAGTGCATGAACAGTTGAACACAGTGAATACAAGCACGGCAAATCAAACAACGGGCAAAGGCAACAATAACAAACAAAAACAAGTGGAAAAAAAAGGTCCCAGCCTATATGCAGAACCTGGCATGAGGAGACAACCGGCGGTGTATTGACCCACGCAGGCAGTCACATCATAGGCTCTGCCTGACTCAAGAGCAGAGAGCCACAGTCACAGTTTGACATCAACAGAGCGTCATACAGAATGTCAGCTTTCAAGACGATCGGGGTTCTGCTGGTAGGTGTGGTGACCATACACCTGGGGGCTGCCTTGGTGGTCAATGCAACGAACGGGACCACTGGCACGACCAACGAGACGCAGAAGCATCATGGGAACGACACGCACGGCGAGAAGAAGAAGCATCACAGCATCCATGTGGTGGCGCTGCAGTTTGAGGCCATCAAACAACCGCTCATCTTCACCGTGGTGGTCCTCCTGGCCGGCCTCAGCAAAATCGGTGAGCTGCTCCCTTGGTGATGGTGGCAGGTGTTGGGTTGACCGTCCTACGGTCAACCTGACTACATTTCTAGAAGAAAAAAAAAAGGTTTTGGCTATGTAGGTTTCCTAGAACTTTTGTGTGTGTGTGTGTGTGTGTGTGTGTGTGTGTGGTGTGTGTGTGTGTGTGTGTGTGTGCTGGCCAACACATATCTACCTGAATCTCCATAAAGCACAGTGTTTTGTTTTTGTTTTTGGGTGTTATAATCAGATCAGCACTCCGACTGATGAAGGGCGAAAAATCAATGGCCTCCCATCCACTACCCACCTCCACCTCGTTTTTTTTTTTTTTCCACCCCACCCTGCCTTTGGAAAAGTTTGAAACTTTCATTCAAAAAGGTACAACCAGTGTGATGAAAATCTGAGCATTAGGTGATTCGGGTCCACTTTTGGGTCCAAACAGGGTCTCGCACAAGTGTTCGGCTTTTGTCGATCTCTTTTACTTTCATAGCTTGTTGCCAAGGTAAGGTGAGGTAATGTTGCTCGTAGCCCAGCCGACTGCAAAGGGCCATATCAGGGCTGTCACCGCGCTGAAGTCAACTACAAGCCATTCATTCGCACAACTCTTTAAAATACATCGAAAAAACCCACCCGAAATTTTGTTAAAAATCTTTCAACTATAAAATCTCAGATCCCATGAAAAATGTTGATCTCTTTCAAGAATTCAAAGATCGCGTCAGGCGGAACATCTCTGAACATGGTTTTCATGGAGTCTGCTGTAAAACGTTTGTGTCTCACATCATGCAAGTCCCAACACTCTAGAGTCTAAGAGAAGCAGACAGATTAAATGGTGACTTCACTGTCTGGTAAAGAAGTGTATCCGAGGTCATGTTAGCATTCCCAGCTATAGTATTGAAAACATAACTCGCACCAAGCAGATTCCCCTTCCCCCCCCCCCCCCCTTTTTTTTTTTTTTTTTTTTTTTTTTTTTTTGTTCACCCGTTTTTTCAAGTTTGAAATTTCTGTGGATTAGCTTAATGTAGTAGCCATGGAAACATGCAGGGGATGTAACCATACACTGTGCCTGCATTAGTCTGGGTGCCATTTTTCACAGTTTTCAACCCTGAGCTTGCACAAAAACTACCTCCCTTTCACTTCAGATTTTTGATGGCTCACTGAAGAGTGATTGAGCTTGTTTTTTCTGCAACTTTGAATGAAAAAAATTATTTTTTTTTTTTTTTTTTTCAATTATTGAAGAAGAAGTTTGGATTCTGCTGAAAGAAATAGGGTTGGTCTGGTTACCATAACCACAACTATTTTTTTTTGTTTTTTTGTAATGGACAGGTGTATAGTTACTCATTTTTATATTATTGATAGGTAACATGTCAACACTCATAGTGCTTACTTGAGTATATTGGGTTGGTAATAGTGTGACAGGTGTATTATCAACTTATTTACATCTCATGTCAACCGTCGCATTTGTAGATAATATATAGACGGTCTAGTTTTAACTCTCGTTATTTGTGAGGAATTGTTTACTTGGGTTTCTTGGTGTTTTGGTTGTTGCAATGGTAGGCACAATGTCGACAGTTGGAACAGCCATTATATTCCCTGGAATGATGAAGAACATCAGGGAGTAGCAGTGTAGTAGAAGAGGCCAGGGTGACACTGACAGGTATCTCATCAGAAAGAAAAGAGCGTAGGACTGTGACTGCACGAGTCTGAAGTGCTGTATCCTCTCCTCAGAAAGACTTGGACTCTGACCACCAGGGACAGCAGTGCTGTATCCTGTCATCAGAAAGACTAGGACTCTGACCATAAGTGACAGCAGTGCTGTATCTGTCATCAGAAAGACTAGGACTCTGACCACCAAGGACAGCAGTGCTGTGTCCTGTCATCAGAAAGACTAGGACTCTGACCACTAGTGACAACAGTGCTGTATCCTGTCATCAGAAAGACTAGGACTCTGACCACTAGTCACAGCAGTGCTGTATCCTGTCATCAGAAAGACTAGGACTCTGACCACTAGTCACAGCAGTGCTGTATCCTGTCATCAGAAAGACAAGGACTCTGACCACTAGTGACAGCAGTGCTGTATCTGTCATCAGAAAGACTAGGACTCTGACCACCAAGGACAGCAGTGCTGTATCTGTCATCAGAAAGGCTAGGACTCTGACCACCAGAGACAGCAGTGCTGTATCTGTCATCAGAAAGACTAGGACTCTGATCACTAGTGACAGCAGTGCTGTATCTGTCATCAGAAAGGATAGGACTCTCTGACCACCAGAGACAGCAGTGCTGTATCTGTCATCAGAAAGACAAGGACTCTGACCACTAGTGACAGCAATGCTGTATCTGTCATCAGAAAGACTAGGACTCTGACCACTAGTGACAGCAGTGCTGTGTCTGTCATCAGAAAGACTAGGACTCTGACCACTAGTGACAGCAGTGCTGTATTTGTCATCAGAAAGACTAGACTCTGACCACTAGTGACAGCTGTGTGCTGTATCTGTCATCAGAAAGACTAGGACTCTGACCACCAGTGACAGCAGTGCTGTATCTGTCATCAGAAAGACTAGGAACCAGACCACCAGTGCTGTATTTGTCATCAGAAAAGACTAGGACTCTGACCACCAGGGACAGCAGGGCTGTATCTGTCATCAGAAAGACTAGGAACCAGACCACCAGTGCTGTATTTGTCATCAGATAGACTAGGACTCTGACCACTATTGACAGCAGTGCTGAATCTGTCATCAGAAAGACAAGGACTCTGACCACTAGTGACAGCAGTGCTGTATCTGTCATCAGAAAGACTAGGACTCTGACCACTAGTCAGCAGTGCTGAATCTGTCATCAGAAAGACTAGGACTTCAGGGGAGGGGTGGGGGTGGGGGGGGGGGGGTGGGGGGGGGGGGGGGGGGGAGTAGGAATGAGCTCTTTTCTATCTCCCACCTCCTACTCTTGCCCACCCCACTTCCCCCACCCCTTCCCTCTCCTATCCCCTGAAAGTACTATGTAATGGCTTCTGTGCTACTGTAAATAAAGCATTTCTTTTAAATTATGACCATCATTGATTGACATGACGAGGAATGTCTGCTGCAGGTTTTCATCATGCCAACTTTTTTCTCTTCCAAGATACCCGAATCCTGGTGAGTGTGAAGAGGACATTGTGTGTGTGTGGTGTGGTGTGTGTGTGTGTGTGTGTTTGTGTGTGTGTGTGTGTGTATGTGTATGTGTGTGTTTGTGTTTTTGTGTTGGTGTGTGTGTGTTGTGTGTGTGTGTGTGTGTGTGTGTGTGTGTGGAGAGAGAGAGAGAGAGAGACAGAGACAGAGAGCGTGAGGGTATGTATGAGTATGAAGGAGAGAGAGAGAGAGAGAGAGAGAGAGAGAGAGGTTGGACAAGAAGAACAGATGTCCAGTTTCTTCTGAGAAAGTGGAAATGCAGATCAGCCAGCGGATGTCAAAACTGAGTAGCTCATCAGGCTCCTGACAAATTTTCTGTCTGCACCAGTCATGTCTGTGAGAATCTATGAACACTTATTTTATCAGTCTCATTGGCTGTGCATGAAGCTGATTCCGTTAGAGTAATCCTGTTGGCTCCACAGATCCACTTTTAGATGAATGCCTCTCTGGTCGATCTTGTATGGTCAGCTCACGTTCATCATTCTGTGACCTTGGTTGCTTTGTTGTCATATGATGTTTGCCACCTTGCTACTGAAATATGTACACCAATATGATAATTATGAAAACCGTTCCGGTATATATAAGAGAGTGTCACTA